>JXOV01000813.1:7746-34395 GCA_001014945.1 Clogmia albipunctata | reverse complement strand
AAACACGATCGATAAGAATTATTAAACACTCACGATGCTCGTGGCTTTCAAAAACCCTAGTGTTAAATAATGCCTTTTCCTATCCACTTAATTTTATAAATAACTATTAAAAAGAAGGAAAAAAATCATCAATGAAATCGACAACTCTTTCCAATGTAAAAACCAAATTTTATCTTATTTTCAGTCATTCACAATTAGCGACTCTCTTGGGTTACGTCACCCAGCCAAGTGCCGGTTTTATTTAGATTCAAGCGTCGAACTCAAAAAGCCACAAAACAATAATTGCAGTCATTTTCCGTCTTCGGTTTATTTTTTTGTTTTTATTGTATTTTCTTTTTACGATCTCTTCTTACCTATAACACCTTCCATTGTGTGTGTTTTGCCGGAAGATGTCTGACCGTATGCGAAAATCGTCCCGTTATAGCCCGCCAGCACATCCGACACAATCGACTTGGCCGCCTCATTGTACACCTTCTCCTGGTTCGCGTTCGGCTTGAACACTTTGTCAAATAGATAGACTTTGCCCTAAAATAAAAGACGAAAAATACATTTTAATAAACATTCTCTTGATAATCATTAAAGAAACATAAATAATCAATATTTAAACATATTCACAATTGACCACAGTTCTAAAGTAATGGATATTAAATAGCCCTCCCTTTAAACTATAATCCTGTATTGAATATCTAGTAATTATCCCATATTTAATCCTTCCTAACCACAGCTAAGAAATCCTACAAAGGGTTTATTATTTGCATGCGTGACTTTGGATCCTAATAAACAGAACAAAACCAGCTTGAAAGGGGTGAAGCATCACCTCAAAGAAAGTTCTTCTATTATGCAAACAAAGAAAGGGTTTCCATTCCACCATAATTCTGCGGCTCTTATACCAATAAACTAGAACGTGAGTTTAATATGAATTCGAGGACCTTATTATTAATTCAAAATAATCAGAAGGCAACTTTTGCACAAATTGATTGAATAACTTTGATATCGAAAAAAATGTGGGAAAATATATTTANGGTTTCCATTCCACCATAATTCTGCGGCTCTTATACCAATAAACTAGAACGTGAGTTTAATATGAATTCGAGGACCTTATTATTAATTCAAAATAATCAGAAGGCAACTTTTGCACAAATTGATTGAATAACTTTGATATCGAAAAAAATGTGGGAAAATATATTTATTCTGCGCCACCTAGAAGCACAACATGGTAATTTCTTACAAAAGCTGTCTGTCTTTACTGTTTTTTCGGTGTGTCTTACCTTCTGTTCGTTTTAAATGTATTGCAACAGGAAATTCGACACGTTCGCCATCTAGTGAAAATTGTAGAACTCACTTAAACAATAAAATTTAAAATGGAAATTTTTTTCTTTAAAATACTGTGCACATAGGATCCGGAAGATATGTCATTAATAAAATAACAATAGTTATCAGATTTTGAGTTTTACCCAAATTTTAATTTTAAATCATTTATTTGCATTAGGGTTGATTTCGTGTACAAATATAATTTTAATTCCAGCATAATTCCAATATTATTTTACCTTGTTTTTAGACAGGGTTTAGCATTAGTAACAATTTGTACATAATAAGGCATAATTAAGCATTAGAATCTTTTAAAATTGCGACCTTATACAAGAGGTTTTAAAGGGCTCGTGTGTTTAATAATGCTAATCGACAGTATTTTATAGAATACAATCAAGATTTGGGAGCAATGTTTATTAATAAAACGCCGAGTTTTCCAAACGATGATAAAACTTTTATTGCGAAAAGTTACGACGAGCGATTCGTATTAAGTATTACTAACAATTTTTGAATCTAGAAGAGCAATTGTCTGTTGTCTGACCAAGTACTTATAGCTGGTTACTCTGGAAGGTCGGGAGGGGATGAATCTAGAGACTTGTCCTGTGTTCCAAAATATTCTTTAGAAAGGTCATCGAGATCAATNAGCATTTTGTTGCAGTTGTTAAATGCATGTCTATTGTGATGAATCATCTCCAATGAGAATATTTTTGCGGCATCTACATTCTAACTATTTGATACCGCGTTTTCTTTGGCGAAGACCGCCAGACTCGGTGAACAATGAACTGCGAACTTAGTGAAACCGACTGCAGGANTCTTTAGAAAGGTCATCGAGATCAATATTGAATATTAGGTGGTTTACTTCCAAAATCGATGCTGCATTTGTGTTAATTAAATTCGTCTCTTTGATAAGAGATTATTAATTTGAGGTGAAAAAGGTCATTCACCATCTCAGTTTTAGATTTTAAGATTGTCACAAAAAATGTAATTTATTTCTTCAAATTTAATTAGTTTGATTATCTATTATTCTTCTGTTAAACAATCATTTACCTTGTCTACTTATTTCTATGATAACTGAGATGGAATAAAATAAATGTGCAATCAACTCGTCATTTGGTACAGCACACGGGTGCAGTATCGATCTGACACATAGTATGCATTTACGAGTTAGGTCAAGGGTATATAATTATATCATTAAAGACAATCATGTTAAACCCGGTACAAGGGTAGGGAATTTCTTTTAGTTGGAAGTCATGTAATTTTACTGAAATTCTAATTATATTTGATCACGAAACCAATGCCATTACACAAAAAAATTATTTTTGAATAAAAACTTTGTTAAGACTCAATTTAAAAGATGGATCAATAGAAAATCTAATAACTGCTATTATTTTATTGAAGACACATTTTTAGCATACAGTTTCAATCGTATTTTAAAGACAAAATTTCAATTTGAAATCAAATGGCATTTAAGACGACATTTGGTTGTAAATTTTATTTATATTATATTTGATACAAATCGTCGATTCTGTGAATGAAGTTGGCTACTAAGATTGATTTGGAATTGGCCTATAAAATATGAAATAAATTTACAGCCACAAACACATTTAAAAATTGTGGACGTAAAGAAAGAATGATGAGATGGGACTTTTACTGATTTGTATAAAATTTAGTCTTGTTTCATCCTTATGGTATAGTACAAAAATGTGTGTGAATATTTTATACTAATTAAAGGGGATTACCGGTCTAAATCTAGCAAAGTGCAATAGTAAAATAATTTAATGAAATTAAATTTAACTTTCTTTAAAACTAATTGGCATATCATAAATTAAAAGATAAAGTCATAAATTAGAAATAAAACCATTTCTATAAACACTTTCAATGAAATATACTATTTACTTTATGAGTCTATAATTAACGAAATAATAAAATGATTCATAAAACAGCAAATCACCATTCTTAGAATAAATAAACAGCCATTGATGCTGAAATAACAATAAATGAACTCATTACAAAAGAGAATACATTTCCATTTTGATTTAGAAACTAGGCAACTATAAAACTAAATCCGGTTAAAATAAAACGAAACGTGAAATATATTTTATTTAAAAAAAAGGTTAATTTTTTTTAAATATTATATATGAGGGGTTGTGTAGATTTTGACCACACAACGTTATGAACATTTTTTGCAATTTTGACATTATGGTAAAAAATGATAATTGGTTTTCATAAAAATTATCTCAGATGATATCATTTCTAAAAATAAGACATTTTATTACAAGTTTTGATTCAATATATCAAGCATTAAACTATGTATATTTATTCGAATTCAGTAGTACTTGTTACAATTAGAAAGTGCTTCAAATACATTTTAAAATATTAAAATTAATTTATATCTTTCTATTAATACGAATACAATTTTAGTTTAACTTTTAATTATATTTCAAAAATTGGTATGAATAGGTGCGTGTGCTTATATGATCCGAAATCATCTCTAGGAATATAACTTAACACTGTAAGTTCAAGAAAAGTATCTATTTAAGACCAATAAGACGTTTTTTCGAAGGTGTATATAATGAATAATTATAATTCAATTGACAGAACCCAAGATATAAAAAAAAACTGCATTTCATGAAAATTTAAGTTTTACTTAATATTCAATATGTTCCTAAAAGATACATAATTTTTAAAAAAATCTATCTAACATTTTTTGCAAATGAAAATAACGTAACTCATCAAAATTAAAGCAGTTTTCATATTTTAAACAAAATTAATATTGAAAAATGGAACTGTAACTATCAAAAATGAACAACGCTTCATTTAACATAAGAAATAAATATTCTAGAAAAACTGATAACACTAAATCGATCAGCTCAGCTCTATATAAGTAGTTCAGATTATTAAATGTTGAATGTGTGACGTCATTGGCTGCATTGTCGTTCATAGTTGTAGAAGCATTAGACAATCCGTCTTGAATTAAGGACTAGTCACATATATACTGTTATCTAGATTCTATATTGAACCGAATTTGACACTATTTAATTAAAATTTCCATACTTTTCACCGGATTGGGTAATTAATATTAAAGAATATTATCTTAGGTGTTGTAGTTAGTCACTTTAAAAGTCTCTTTTGACGAAATTTTAGAATCAAATCAATTAATGACAATGCAATCAATGACATTTTAAGCAAACTACCACAGATTACTACAACCTTATTGTTAATTAGCGTTGTGACAACTCATTTTCATAGAGATAAAATTGAAAAATCTACATTTCACAGACGTTTTAAAATTGTACTAATCGATTTATAGGAGTCAAAGTCCAATGGACTCGAGATAAAACGTTTCACTTTAGTTCCTCTAATTAAATTTGTCGATGTAAATAAAAATACCAGTATATGAATAAATTTTATCTTAATTTATCAAATGTTGTGTTTATAAATATATTATAAGATACTTATTTAAAAAGATTAGTAGTTTAATAGAGAAGATATAACAATAAGGTTGTAGCACAGATTAGTAGTAATGGTAGTGAAACGTCATTGGCTGCGCTGTCATTAATTGTTTGGTTCTAATGTGCTGAATAATCATTATTTAAAAAAAAACCCCTACAATGAAATAAGTAGTTTTATAAAAAAAATTCTCTTAATATCATCAATTATTTATTTCTCGGATTTTAATTATCTCCCTAAAGAAATACTCCAATAAAACACAATTATAATAAATCGATTGAGTAATATTCTATTGGTTGCCAAGAGACATAAAGAAGGGCCTAATAACATCCTGGGAAATTAATTACCACTTTCTTAACCAAAGCACAAAAGAGGCTTGTACAATTTCCAATACCCCACTACATTTCAATTCCAGCTCGTCAGTCCGCAGCATGACCTTGCCAAATAATCCCTCCCTCGATAAGTAAAAAATCAGCTGATACGGTCATATTTTATCTTGGCTTCTGAGTCTTTCTGAGTCCATCGATTCCTCGTTTTTATTCATTTTCCGCTTCTTTCTTACAAAAAGAGAGGAAATCTCTGCCAAGTCGTACCAACTAAAAATTCTAGTGCCCTACTAACCATCTCTGCTTGTCTTTCCGCGACAAAATTGTCTTTCAATTTGTCTTTTCGCAAACGAGCGAGCAGGCGAAAAAAAACAAAAACCAGAACAAAAATAAAGGAAATCGAAAGGCGAATTCTGTGTCATCCTGTCTGTTTGCGTGCGATTGGCACATGCGTGATTCGTCCAAAACAAACTCAGTGTACTGAGGCTCTTTGCTGGCAATCAAATACAAAAACCTAAACTTAACACACATTGAAACTGAGCAGAAACAAAAAATAATGAAGAAAAAACGTTCAATTCCACCAAACAATCGCAGCAATCGTTTCTCTTTCAGTCCAAGCATTAGTCATCCATCCATCCATCGCTATTTCCATTCCAATTATACAATATCGTCATTTTATTGCCCGTTTTCTGCTGTAAAGCGCACGAAAAACTAGTAAAGTGGAAAAGGGCAATTGAAAAAAGGTGGAAAAACAAGGCGAAAAAAGGGAAATAATCCATTTTACTCAAATCCTGGGGCTTCTTTTCACTATTTCGAGCCAGACATGGGCAAAATCTCCGACCAGACACTAAAAAAACACCATATAATTAAAAGATTATTGTTTGTAGAGGAGCGAAGAGGGGAATTGAAAAGGTAGTCAGCAAATCGGAACCAAGTAACTGTTGATAATTACTGTTTTTCATTTTCTACAATTCAATCATCAACACACAGAGTATAGAGACAAATTGATTAAATCAATCGCAGGAACACTATGGAGAAGGAATACCTGTCACTATAATAAATGTGGCCAACAATGTTTCACAAAATCATTCAGTACTTACACCAATTGAGAGACAATTTTCCTCTCCATTGTTGGGAAATTTGACTACAAACTTGGATCCGGCCTTCTCCTCGCTGTCGTTCAGTGGCCGAAACCGGCAGACGACTTTAATACTGTCCTCGGCAGGTATCTCCCGCTCCACACCTCCTCCCGACATGACTTTATTTTATGTTTTTCTTTTCCTCTCTTCCCGAAAAAAAAATAAAAAACAACAATTACTCCCCACAAACACACACACGCACTCTCTTTCTCCACTCTCTCTATCTCACTGTTTCACTCTTCTTCTTTTTTTGCTTCGATTTTTCCACTTTTTTCACTTAGATTGGCCAAATCAAAAGCACTAATACGTGTTATTCCACGAAATCACCACATTAGAGGCCAATTAATTGCACCTAAAGCACCGCCTTCACCTCAATCGAACACGGCAAAAGAGAGAAAATCGATTTTTTCCAGGCCACACACAATTTCCGAAACGATTTTCCCGGCTCAATTATCGAACTATTATGATTCTGGTGAATGGATCGGGACCGGCAATCACTACACTATCACTGGGTATTGCCAAATTGTCACCTCCGCACATTTAATCCACAGTTTCACAGATTTTTCGACCTCCACTTTTTTACACGAAAAATGGAAGCTAGTGACAGCTGATTGATGTTTAGGGAAGAGATGACGTTTCAAGGGGCAAAGTAAGGTTTCAATTACAATTGAATCCAGTTAAAACCGTTAAAACGGCGTCAATGTACCCAATCGACAAAGAACTCACAAATTCTTCAAACTAAACATCAAAATATGGTAATGTGATTAAAATTAGACTTCAACAATATTCCATGGACTTGGATGTACACAAAATCATATCAAACAGTTAATTTTTAGGCTTTGTGCACACTCCGCAGCAACAGCAAGAATTGACATAAAATCGAATTTAGTTTGAGAATATTAAGTCACTTTGGCAGCGAATTGAAACCAACATCTTTGAACACTAAGGTTTTCTACAAATGCAATGTTATGAATTTTAATTAATTTAATTAATTCTCAATTATTCAAGTTGGAAATACAATATTGTTTGGCTGCCCAGAGTTATGTTATTCCTCCTTTTTTATGTTGACCACCCTGTTATTCACCCAAAATATTGGATCATCTAAGTAGCAAATAAATTACAGGCAATAATGCGTCCAAACAAAACTAAAAGATCTTTATGAAACCAGCGCTTTTGAAATTCGAGCAATCACAACTCAAACCATGTTGAACACCGTCTCTAGGATCGGTGACTCAATAAATCTGCCAGAGCCCAGTCAGCCCATGAAAATCTAACCATTTTCGAGACCTGAGACGGGCCCTAGTTAAATATCGAAAGCGATGCGTTCTTTGATTACAGAAGGCATTTTTTATTGCTCTTAACGCAGATGGACAATCCGGAGTGTAGTTAGTTACCAATAATCTAGAAATCAAAACCAAAAGTCTCCAGTATAAATAGCGACAGCCGGCAGAAGACGATGGTTGGTGGTGATCAGAACTTCATTCCGTCAGGTTCTGCTCGCGTCCTCGCCCGAAGCACTTGTTCATAAATTTTTGCTGTTAAAATCTTTGTGTAAAATAAATTTATCATCGTTTAAAAAATAAGTGTTTTATTAAGTAGCATCATCTACCAAATCTTGTGTGATTTAATTTCCTCAAAAAATTCACGTAAAACTAAATTTAAAAATTTTGACCGTTACAATGATTTCTACTGGAATGGTTTATTTATGGCTGTCTTTTTTTTACTAGTAAAATAAAAATTCCAATTCTTCACGAGCGCGAGAAAGTAACGAATTATGTACCACAAATCGATGTTAAAAAGCTAACTTTTCGATACGAAAGTGCAAAAAAATTTTGGCCGTTATAATACGACAGATTTCAAAATTTTGAAATATTACCGCACGTGTGCTTTAAAGTAAATCATTAGAGAATCAATTTGCGTTAAAAAGAGGCTACTTTTCGATACAGAATTACACAAACTAACTTTTCGAAAGTCCAAAAACATTATTCCGCTTCAAAATATCAAACTCCAGCAACTAGACGTCTTTTCCCTCCAAAACTCTTGTCAATCTCAATTCACCTGTTCGCATTGCCGGCCTGGGTATAAGTTCGGCGGGCTATTTAAATCGAAATTGTTTTTATTCTAATTATCTCTAAATACTTTTTCAAATAAATAATTCTGTACTATTTAGAGCTTATTATACTATCTTATTTAATTATAATATGAATGTATCCCCTTTGTAGTCCTTGACCAAAATAATAAAAGATCCAACAAAGATTAAAGTAATTCGGGGGTTACTGACGTCATGCGCGATCAATAATATTAGTTCACAGTTTGACGTTTAAAACGTTTGGCGGACTTGCTCTGAAAAAGTGCTCTCTTCTCGTTTTAACCAACAATTTAATTAGATTAAAAGCAAGCAGCAGCAGTAGTTTTTGTAGTTAAGGAAAAAAGCCCGCGTGTGTTGTTGTGCGCCAAACCGTCTGTTTCTTCTTCGCGTCGATTACTGTAAAAATCAATAGCGCGAGTTCCTTCAAAACACACAGAAATTAAAATAATAAAATTTAGCATAAGAAAATTGATAAAACCCAAAGTTTAAATGAAACTAGAGCCACAGCAGAATAATGGGGTAGAAGATGAGGTAATTGTCGTAATTTCCGTTGCCTCACTGAGGCCCTGTCTATTTAAAAACCAGTCGAATTTGACGGAAAATTGATTTTTCAGATGCCGGAAAACAACAACGATGGCAAAAACGACGCAAAAAAGCGCCATTGTCCGTCGCCCAGCGCCGAAATCGAGGCGAAGAAGGCGTGCATTAAACCGCTGGACTCTTCCTCGTCCTCACCATCCGACGGCGAACGTCCGCCCACAGTCACAAAGCCCAGAAAGAAGAAAAAGAAAACGCTGGAGACGATCCTGGTGCAAACGCTTCAGCCAAAGAACCCGGTCGCTCTGCTGAATGAGATCCGCCAGGGGCTAGTCTACACTATAGAATCTCAAACCGGACCCGTCCATGCGCCAGTCTTCACCATGATTGTCGAGGTAAGCGGAAAAAGGGAAAATTAAGGTTAAAAATAACATGGACAACAGTACAGTTCAAGCCCTTTTAATAGCCACACAGTGGCCCTTTAATAATAAAAAATTAATTAAACAAACAAACCTAAAAATCACATTAGATGTTTTGAAAAGGTTATATTTGTTTATGCTATTTGTTTAAAGCATTTAAAGACGAATTGTGAATTCTTCCAAATGCGTCAGATTCATCAAATATTTAAATGTTTCGATTTTTAACAGATTATTTATACTCTTATTAGCACATTTTCCTTCCTTTTTACGGTTTTTATTAGAAATAAATACGCAATATCAGTGTTTAGTTCTTAAAATCTGCGTCTCTTGCTTGACATTGAAAGTGTTAATCAGTTTTCTAAGTTATTTCTATATTTTACTGCCCATTAGCACTTAAATTAAGAAATTAAACTCAACAATGACCACTATTATTTGTGATATTGAAAAATTAACTAAAATAATAATACAACAAAGGAATTTCTTAGTTTTATATGAGTTTTATCAATGATATTTACTTTCTGGATTAATAGTTATTTGTGCCACAAGTCCAAGGGTGTAAAATTAAACGTTTTAATGACTGAAAAAACATGTGTCTATTTTCCGATTTTTTAAAAATTATATACTCATAAGTCATTCACTGTACATTTTAAAAATTCTGTTCTAATTCTGTTTTTATCAAACAATTTATGTAGATTCGATAAGATTTTTCATGCATTTTTGTAGCTTAATATTGATATTATGACTCTCAAATTTGTTCTGTCAAAGTCGTTATTATAGCAAAAGTGCTTTAAAGAATTCTTTAAAGCACGTGTGCTTTTTCTTTATTATTAAAGTTTGACCTCCGTGAAAGAAATTAATCAAATTTATATGTACGTCAGTTTTGCTATGTAGGGTTTATCTATTTTTGCGGATGTATGTGTGTGTTTTTGACTGTTTCACCGGATGGTTTAAATTTAAATTAGTACAAATTGGTAATAAATCAACTGTTTACGGACCTTTTAAATTTAAAACAATCCATTAACAGATAATATTTCCTATGTGAAAGAAAGAGAAACAAGATATTGGTTTCTCCATTTTCACTTAGAATTAAAAAAGGAAATGAAAGCAATGTGAGCGAGACAAAATATTAAAATTTTAGTTTTTGGACAACGAATGTTTTTTTTTTTAATTTTTATGTTAATTTATTTAAAAATGCATAAAATTTTGTATAAAACACGGTCGATAAGCATTGTTAAACACTTGGGCTTTCTTTAAGGCACTCGCTACGCTCGTGGCTTAAACCAACCCTTGTGTTTATTAATTATGATACTTATCTTATCGACCTTGTTGTATAAATAACTATAAATCAAATGTGTTAAATAATTGGTTAGGAATTGCACAAAGCTTAGTATGCAACTTGTAGGTAATGATAGTTTGACAGACTGGTTCCCTTATAGCAGTGATAGGCAAACCTTTTAGGAAATAAATTTTTGATGTTTATATACCTCAGTCTTATATGCTTACACATAACTTACTTGTAAATTATAATATTTGTTCTATATCCATAGAAAATATATTTTTTGAATATGTATAATTTACCCTATATGGTAAAATCATGTCCCGGCCCGGGGGATTGACCACATCGAAGGATATTAATGTAGAAAATGACAAGGGATTGTGAACACCAGTTTTAAAGATTAATTCAGTATTTACACATAAATCACGCTCTTTTCATCGTCAAACCCAATCCAACCTCAAACTACTCGCTTCGCTCTGAGGACTCTTTGTCAACAATAATACTGTCAATCCTACATTAATTAAAAAAAATTCAATTCTTTGTTAAAACTAATATATTTCAAGAAAAAAAGTTATATGATTTAAAAGGTTGTAACAATTGTTTTATCACCCGAGCAGAACCGAAATAAACTGCAATCAAACCAATTTTAATATTTGACGTAATAACGGTCGCAGGGCAAGATCTGGATTGAAGATGTTACCATTGAAATTGAGTTATGTTTTAAAGTAGACCAGGTACAAGGGACGGGAATTTTTTAAGGAATTTTGCTGAAATTCTAATTATATTTATATATTAAACCAATACCAGTACACTCATCAATCATTTTAAATTAAAATGTTGTTACAATTTTAAAAAAAAATCAATGGAAAATCTGATATATTAAATTGAGGACTCATCTTCAGCATCCTCTTCCAATCGTATTTTAGGTACAAAATTTCAATTTGAAAATCAAATGACTTTTTAAGACGACATTTCGTTGTAAATAAATGTGTACAAATTGTCAATTCCGTGAATGAAGCAAGTTGGTTACTAAGATTGATTTTGAATTGGGCTATGGAATTTCCAGTCACAAACACATTTAAAAACGAAAAAAAGGAAAAGCGATCGGTAATCACTAGTCATCACTAATAGTAAAAAATGGAACATTAAGAAGCTCAAATGAATAAAAAGAGGTAACTTGTCGATAAAGAATTGCAAAAACTACTTCGTCTGTATTAAAAAAGGTTCTTTATTTATTTTCATTCATCGGTTAAAAGATCATACTAGTATATTTTAAATCAAATTATCTGAATGATTGGCTAATTTCACAAACTAAACATGACATGTAGTTAATTAATCTTGTGAATATTTGCGATCTAACAAACTTTTAGGGTTTCTAGGCGTTCTTGAATAATAAAATAATTCTTAATCAATAAAATCTATTCTAATAAAAAACTGTTTTTACATCTAAATTAGAGAATAAATTATACTCTGAAAACATTTAGTTAATTATATTCGTGGAAACTATTGAATTATAACCACATTATTTATTTAATATTTTATTCAATAAAATAGCTTTCAAATATATATATTCTTCTCCAATATCTCTTGTCATATAAATAGTTATCAAGTATCTCGGTTGTCATTATCGTTGAATATTTTTTGTCGTGGACAAGGTCTACTTAGATAAAGTCAAGTATGATGAGTAGATGTCTATTAGAGCACTCATGAAATTGTTTAGTTTTAAAATGCAATATTGATAATTTATCGATTTTGTGTACATAAAATTAAGAAAGTAAATTTTTCTCCAAAATTCCTTTGTCATTTTCTACTTACAATATTTTCTGATTAACATTTCTGTAAAAAACATTCACTTTAAATAATTACTATCCAGCCTTCATTAGTGAACAATTGTAATTGTTCTACGGGCAGGTTTTCAAAGTTTTGAATGAGACGAATGCCCAATTGTAGTGTTAGTATTTAATTGCCATTGAAAAAAGGATACTACCGTACCATAAAGATCTTAATACATTTTTGTTGCATAAAATTGATATTATGACACTAAAATTAGTTCTGTCAAAGACTTTTCAATAGCTCTAGTGCTTTAAAGAATTCATTCTAGCACTGGTAAGTTTACTTCATTATTACATTGTGACTTCCGTGAAAGAAATTTATTAACTATATATGGAAATCAATTTCATTGTGCTTGTTTTAACTGTATTAGTGGGCGATGTAATCATTTTATCGGATAAATATTTGAATATTTAATGATAATATCGGACCTTTATTAATTACGACTACTTAAACTATGTGCAAGAGACGATTACAAGATATATTACTTTCTCTGTCACTCCGAAAGTGTGTGACAGGGTGACTAAATTTGAATTTTGTGTTAATTTATTTTAAAAAATTCATACAATTTTGTATAGGACTCGGTCGAAAAGCATTATTAACACGGGCTTTTTTCAACAAAAAAAAATCGCTACGCTCGTCACTTTAATAAAGCATTATATTATCGACCTAGTTGTATAAGTAACTATTTTAGCTTTTTTTATATTCAATTACCCTATGTAATAGGTTATTAGAAAAATATATTCAAGTCAATTTCGTGATCAAGTTATTACTATAATAAAGGTTTAAATTTGAATGCCATAAACTATGCGCATTGACTATATCGTCTCAATGTAATTTATACAAATTAGTTTATTGAGTCTCACTTGAGTTTGGAGACTAATAAAAACTATAATATCTACAGAAATCTAAGAAATTCATGGGTCATACAGAAATTCAAAAAAATTGTTAATTCATGCATTATGAATTGTTGAATACAACTTGTCGATGTTAAAGCATTACACAGAATTCAACTCGAGGGGGCCGCGGTTCGAGCCCTGATCAGACCTTAATTTTTTTCTTTCGAATTTTATTACTTGTTTTAAAAACATTCTGTGATTAATATTTGTTTAAAATAAAATTTAACAAAAATAATACCCCGGCCTCAAAATTCGAACAACTAATATCGTCAACATTATTTGCTCGAATTTAGAAAGGTTTTCAAAGCTTGAATGAAATGCATAGAATCGAAGAGATAAGATCTTTCCAATACTAGTAATTTGCTGTTGTTCAATGAACGGATACAGATGAAAGTGTGAAAGGGATGGCCTTCTTCGTAGTGTGTTTTATTTCGGTGGAACCTGTCAATTAATACGCTCTATATAGAATCATTTGTTCATCACATCATAACAAATAATGATTTGTAAAAACATACTATTTAATTGTCACTTGTGAAAGATTGGCAAATGAATGGATAGGGCATTTGATAACTCCGATTACGTAAAACCAATTGGTTAGACCTAGACCGGTAGCGGTTGTTGAGTCGTAGAAGAAGAAGAAGATCTATCATAAAGAATACAAATCATTTGTTTACTTGCTAGCAAATGTCTATTACATGTCAAAAGGTATATAATGGAATATGTTATGGTAAAAGTGCAATTAGATCCGCCATTCAGCACCGCACATTATGGCAGTATAGGAGTTTTTAATCAACAATTAAATTAAGCAACATTTTGTAATTATAGTAAAAGCCTTTAAATTTAGTTTTATTCGGTAATGGATTCTTTATTAAAATAATTACACAATTTGTCGCCCATTTGGTATGTGTTTCATTTAAATACATATATTTTATTGAAAATAACAGTTGTAACATGTAAACTTTCTTAAGAGATGATTTTTAATCAATTAGTTATGTTTATGTTGATCATCTTCAACGAAATATACATTTCGCTATTAATACAGACATTCCTATTCTCGGTTTTACAAAAGGCAGTAATTCTAATCCACTCGAAATTGCTGCATCACATTCAATTAAGGTCTTGGGCGGAAAAATCTGCATTGCTGTCGCGAAAAAAAGTAATTTGAAAATTAAATTTCCGCCCAACTAACGAGGCAGTTTCTTGTGCACACAGATAAGCGGTCATAAAAATGAAAAAAAGCGAATTTAGTTGTGTCATTATTAGCAAAAAATTGCCTCGTCCGGTGAAATAATTGGAGCTTGTAATAAGGCCAATGTGACTGCGCAGCGGTGAGTGCTCGAATGGGTGATTTTATTAAGGTGGCAAATATTGGCTCTTGGTCCACAAACGAGCCGATTTTTGTTCTTTAAACAGATTCTCTAACAAATTTGCTAAGAGGAGCCGAAAGATTTGAATCTTGGACAATTTGTGTTGACTATTTGTGGAGAGCAACAGATTGTAATTGCCTTTAGTTAAAGGCATTCATAAGAGTCAAGGCTTCTTAAGCTGCACACTAATCCACACCGTGAATTGGTCTCAATTTTTCATATTGTGCTAATTTGAACCAGTTTTAGGCCCACGAGCGAGTTGTGAACTGTGGAAAGTCAATGTTTAAACGAGACGCGCAGCTTCCAAACTCTGTCTCGTATGCAGTTTATCTCTGGTTAAATGTTTTCTCTAAGAAATTGAGGGAAGTATATGTTAATTAAGTTTTAATTAGGAGAATTATTTTACTTTTATTTAAAAATAAAGATTTATCTTAAAACAGCATTGACATTGGAAAAATTCTCTTTATTAGAATTGGTTTGGTCCATCACATGATTTTATTTAGCTATTTTACATGTCAATCACTGGTTCCAATAATAATTTACACATGTTTTTGTAGTAAATTGGTTTGTTTTCATCGCGTCAAAAGTTTTGGCATTGTATAAAAATACGTCTGTAATTACCGAAATTACTATTGGGGTTTTTTGTAAAGGCTTTTTTAATCTTTGTAATTTGAATAAAAACTGGTATTTTTTCATAAAGAATTAAAATCAAAGCATTTAGCTAGAACCACAGTCATTTGTATTGAATTGACGATTTAATTAATATCTTGATTAGAATAGATTGGTTTAGGAATTAAATGAAATAAGGCTTGTCCAGAAATGAAGCGGAACGTCCAGATTTGATGTGTGGAACAGTTTTGAGGTCTTAATTGGAAAATATCGCTATTCAATTATTTAATTATTGTTAGGGTTTGAATTAAATGTTTGTATTAAACATTGTATATTGAATTTTAATAGCATTTGCTTCGCAAAAATCGGGTAATTATTGTTACCCTTAAAGATATTGGTTTCGGCTATGCCATACGACCTTGATTATGTTGCAAGTTATTTAGCGTTTCCTGTTTTTAATAGTTATTTATACAACAAGGTCGATAAGATAGGGCATTATTATATACACAAGGGTTGGTTTAAGCCACGAGCGTAGCGAGTGCCTTAAAGAAGGCCCGAGTGTTTAGTAATGCTTATCGACCGAGTTTTATACAAAATTTTATGCATTTTAACAAAAATCTAAAAAAAAATCGTCTTTTTATTTAAAATCCAGTTAAGCGGCCACTATTTTAAACTAAATTTCAAATTTGAAATATTTTGCATATCTCTCTTGTTCATAGCCGTAAGTAAGCGTAGTTCAAGAGTGTTACGATAGGTAGTTTATTACAAATTCATAATTATTTGAAAATTATCCGTTAAAAACTGTCAAACTACAGTTAAACCACATACAACAATACTGACGTCCATATAAATTTGGTGAATTTTTTTCACGGAGGTCACACTTTAATGATAAAGAACACACGTGCTTTAAAGAATTCATTATATCACTCTTGCGATGAAAACAAGTTTAACAGAACAAATAGTGCCATAATATCAGTTTTATTCAACAAAAATGCATAAATTTTAATATTTACCGTTTCAACAGTCAACTGAGTATAATTTGGCTGTTTTTGTTAGATTTTTGGCACATTGCGTAAATATCAGAGATAAATCTGCTTAACTGTAATATAAGTAAATTATAGCAATGGCTTTATATTGTTTTACATGGAAATTTATTTTACATAAATTAAAGCAAATAAATGTTCCATGCAACAATATAATAGGCATTTGCCTTAAGACAAAGTTGTGGAAACAAACTCTATTAGTTTTAATTGAAACCGTTAACGGTAACTTTACAATTTAAGATTTCACTTGAAACATTTGTGAAACATGTCAATTTTTAAATTTTCCTTTTAAATAATAAAGTTCAATGTGAAATATTAAAAATTTCAGTGCGCATGAGTGGAGTGCAAAAAACTTTATGTCCGTCAATTCCTTGTATCACAAATAACTATTAATATTAAGACAATTTTACAGATGAAATGTTAAATTCAAAATTTCTATTTTAGAGCTAAAACTATTGTATAGTGACACTTTCTGATCCGTACCAAAAGGCAGGTTGTTAAAGTTAAGACAATTTTTTCCCGCCAAAATAAACAGCTGTTATATTTCTTCTGTACAATTTTCTGAAATATTCGAAAAAAGAAAAATATATAATGTCATATATGTTAAAGATTCTACTAAGATAAATCAAAGTTCTTTATATGTGAAAATCATAATATTAAAAATTGAACAAAAAATTTACTTGTAATAAGGAGGCAAAAATGTAAATAATTGTCCTAAACACTGGCAACTGAAGTATAGTTATATTTTTACGCGACACATATACTATTACATATATCAATAGTTTTAAATTAGAATTGTGTTAAAACTCAAATTTAAAGAAGGTTCACTAAATAATCTGATAACTGCCCAAAATCGCTAAACATAGTTATGCCGATTGCTTGTTGTTGTAATAACATGCCAAAATAACTGTGATTGATATTAGGGTGATGATGTCATTCCCCTTCTCTCAAACTTTGTTTTGGTTTGTGTGATTTCTTAAATTTCTTAAAGTTAGAGTATAGTTAACACAATAAATGTGTGCTGTGATCATTTTCAATCGGACTGACTCAAACAGACCCCACATCATCTCAAAAGAAAATTGACACAACCTTATTCTTATTTAACCGTAATAACTGCCATTATATTATTGCCGACAGATCTTCAGCATTCTGTTTCAATCGTATTTAAAGGACAAAATCTAAGACAACATTTTGTTGTAAGCAAATGTGTGCAAATTGTCTATTCTGTGAATGAACAAAGTTGGTTACTAAGATTGGTTTTTAATTGGACTATGAAATTTCTAGTCACAAACACATTTAAAACATAAAGGAAAGTAAGTAGGACAAACGGATTTTCCGTTTATAAAAATATTTTAATTAAACAAGTATTATATTTTATTATATACTTAAAAAAGCTTTCTAAAATTTAAAAACTTATTTCCGCTTAATTTAGAACAGTCCTTATATAAAACTCATTGATTTATTGTAATCGGTCTTCAAATCAGTTAGTATTTCATTTTTTAAGTTTCCCCAAAATAAAACCGAGTTATTGGAACCACTAATTTATAAAACGAGTAACGACAAAAGCCACGAAGGGACATTATCAATATAAAGAATTGTATTTCAACTCTATTGTGTAGTAAACGGATCTTTTATTACTGTAATTAAGTTTTATGTACTAATTACTACCTATTAAAATTAATTACGGTTATTAATACGCAAAACATGATTACAAAACCATTCTAATAATCACTAGCACTTTTATTTGATGTAAAGTGAATTTGTCTTTAGAAAAATTAATTTAATGTCATGCAGTTTTGCAACAAAATGCATTTTACTGTTTTATGTACTTTTTCTGAACAAGTTTTATGGTCTTTACATAATAATTTATTTAAATAACGTGTATTACAATTGTATATGAATTTAAATTGAATAAGATATTATTATTATTATATACTTGTAGTTTTAGTCTGATTTTTGTTGCAACTATTAACAACATTTTTTAATATTTTCAATGGTACTTGAAATAAAAACAAATCCATTATATGGCTGAATGCTCAAAAAGAGTTTTTTGCACTCTTGTATCGAAACATACGATTTTCGATATCCATTTGAGTTCCGTAATGTTTCACTTTATCGCACTCAATAAAAGTTTTGAATTTTTATTTCACTAGTGAAAAAATTGTCATAAACTCTCCAACAAATTTGTCTCAAAGTCAAAATTTGATCGCCATTGTTGCCCTTAAACTACACAAAATATTGGTTTCGGCTATACTCATGAGTGGAGTGCAAAAAACGTTATGTCCTGCTCGGGTGTAAAGTCCTGTTTTTAACTTGGAAACGATGAAACACTCGCCTTCGGCTTGAATGTTTCACACTTGTTTCTATCGTTAAAAAATAGTTTACTTTACACAAATAACTATTAACTTTTATTATAATTTTATAACTTAATTTAAGTATAAGTTAAAATGATTTCATATTTTTAATTAAAACAAATAACTAAATCGTATTTTATTAAATTATAACTCTACAAATGGAGAGAATAATTCAACTTTAAAACAGCTTCCGACTAGAATCATCAACATAAAGAAAATAAATGAATTATTTAGTAAAAAAAAACTTAATCTTTAGGAGTTACCTCTAACAATAAACTCTTATTTAACAAACAGCCACATAATAAATATTGGACAGAAAAATAAACCGCACTATCAAAACATATTCTCCAACTCCAATCATCTACGAACGATCTTCTCCGTCCAAGAAAAACATGGGTTTTTATGTAGTCTATTTCAAGCAGCTTCATTGGATGGATCTCCAGTTCTGGTTAATGTCCCAAATTACCCTTCAAAGCACAGTATATATGTTCCTGAATCGGTTATGATACATAATAGTTATTTATTTAAAAGGTTGATAAAATCGCAACCTATCGAGTATTAATAATGCCTATCGACCGTGTTTGGAACAAGATTTTATGCAATTTAGCAACAAAAAATCGTAAAAATTATTTGGATTTCTGTTCAATAATAAAATACTCTACGAAACTAATGAAATGAACCCTCAATGAATTTGACTTTAATTCTTCAAATTCTTCTGTTGATAATCAATACTGTTCTTCCTCCCTTTTATGTATAAACAAAATAAATTCCACGGTGATTGGATATGGATACTGATTTGATTTATATCGGTTAATACTATCATTTACCATTTCGTAAACAACACCTAGAAAAGAAAATATGGGCATTAGTTCGCCAGTTAATATTAACTTTATTTTGAATTATTGTACTGATTGAGACGTTCTTTGTAGCCAAGACAGCGATAATTACGAGTAAAACCGGAACCCTGACTCTAAAATGTGTGCCGGATATGGAGTTCAAGTTACAATCAATCGTCGGGAATTTTATTGTGAATTTCAATCATATTCGCTCCATAAGCGATTTGACTTGGATCAAAGGTCCCTACAAAATCTCTTGATATTTCGAACTAAATTTATACAATTTTGTGCTCTCCGTAATTTGTACGAAAAAAACCTGTACTATTTACCAAAACCACGCGGTAATTCGAATTCCTCGTCCAAAAACACTCGACAATTCGAAGTTGTATAATTGTTGTTGCAGCATTTCAGGTATCTTTTCTCTTAGAAAAAGTTATTGGGCAGCAGCAATGGAACCACTTCATAATTCGAACTCTCAATTATTCTAAGTATTTGAAGAGTCCCTTGGAGGTTCGAATTATCGAAAGTCGACTGTATTTATAATTACTATTTACAGCAAAATTATTACATTACCGATACCCGTTCAACGCTCTTCAGTATCCATTTTACAATGACTGCCAAATACTGGTAAAAAATCTTGTAATTTTTCGATTTCAGAGCATTCAATCCAAGCTTTGAAAACCTGTCCAACCAACAATTACAATCGACGATTAAGTTTGTTTTTTAACAGCTTTTTATTAGTTCGTATTCCAACACAGACAAAGCTCAAAATTGAGAATTGAATTTTACACGTTTAAGCGATAGGAATCGATTAGAAATCAATATAATAAATTATCCAACTACATTTCAAAAAGATATTTCAAAAATAAAAACGTTTTTAATAAAAAAAAAGTTATTAAATATAAATAAAATCAAGATCTTAAAACCCACCAATACTAAGAAAATCCGGTTAAAACTGTTGGTCTGTTTACATTGTGACCATTATCGAGAACCAATATATTAAAATTTAAAATATAACTGTTGGAAACTAAAATTTAATCGGAATTTTAAACTATAATATTTATAAACAAATTAATTTTAAAGCCAACAGCTTTTATCGGACAAACAATTTGAAAATGAAAAGCAAACTTTTCTATTTCTCCACTTTTTATTCAATTCGACAATTCAGATGCATAAAGCATACGTATTGTTTTCATTTGCAATTTTATTCACCGATAAAAGCTGTTGTTTTAAATTTTGTTAAAATTAAATATTATTTGTTAGATTATTTACACAAATATTTTATATTTAAAGTTATGTATGTATTTATAGTAGGCGGAATCATTAGAATCATTAATATGTTTCCATTTATTTATTTATTTTGAAACTTTAATTTAAATTTCTGACTTTTGGAACAGTCTATGGAAAATGTAAACAAATTGTCAATTCTGTGAATGAAACAAGTTAGTTACTAAGGTTGATTTTAAACGTGCGCCACCCAGAAGCACAGCAAGCTTAATTCATACAAAAAAGACGGTTTGCTGTGTTTTAAACTGCGTTAGCTTTAAATGTATTGTGTCTGGAAATTACAAAATTGACACGTTCGCCATCTAGTGGAATATTTTTGATCTTCTTGAATTAAATTTTAAATGGAATTTTTTTCTTTAAAATACTGTGCATATAGAATCCGTGAGATGTGTCATCAATAAAATACTGGCAGTTATCAGATTTTATAGTAAACCTTCTTAAAATTTTAATTAAATTAGTATTGGCGTCGTGTTCAAATATAATTTTAATATTATTATTTCTTTACGTTGTTTTACGACGCGGTTTAGCACTTTTAATTTGGACTATGAAATTTCCAGTCACAAACACATTTAAACAACAATGGAAAGAAAATAGAACAAACAGGTTGTCCGTTCTTATTTTATATGGGGCTTTACTAATTTGTATGAAACAGAGCCCTTGTTTCTTCTACATTATGTAGCACAATTATGTATTTTGAGTTGATCCTGAAGTTAATGTTTTATAATGTCAATGTTTTCCTTGAGGAAATATGCAATTTTCCTGTTTGCAAATATAGTTTAAATTGTTTGTGAAAGTATGTATATTAATTTAATTTAAAACCCCAATAAATTACTCATTACCATAAAACAATGTATTTAAATTCATCTGAAGTACTGTTGATTTAATCCAAATTCAACTGGCTTTAATTGGCAATGGTTAAATATTTTTACAGGTGGACGGGGAGAAGTTCGAAGGCCAGGGTCGGAGTAAAAAGCTGGCGAAGATGGCTGCGGCGAAGGCGGCCCTGAAGAGTTTCCTCGAGTCGAAGGGGGGTGGAGTTCGAGCCGGGAATCCGATGGAGATGGACTTTGGTCTGCAGCCTGGCTTGATTCCATCCCCTGCTGGCGTCAATCTGATGGACATGTGTCCTAGTTTGGCGCAGGTGGACTTTACCAGCGACGATCCGATCGAAACCAACTTCATCATCAACGAGATCAATCGGCTGAGGAACAGCACCCTGGTCAATGGAAAACTGGTCCCGTTGTCGGGCTCTGGCGACAAGGACAGCGGAGTGGAGAGCCCGGAGGCGGTACCGGCGCCAGGGAGCAACGCGGGCAGTGACTCGGAGCAGCTGAACAAGAGCCTAAGTAGCGACACAGAAGCGATGGACACTGGTAATAAACACACACCGAGAACTGGTGTTTGTGACGCTGATTTTGAGAAATTGTTCGAAAAGATTCAGCTTAGTTTAGACCACTATAATAACGCTAATTTAAAGTTACAAAGCAAGTATTTCCGGGTTTCCGCTTCTCATTCATACTCTCTCTGTCCTCGTTTTGTTTCTGTTCGACTGTTTCGTTTATGTTGCATTTCATCGAGGTTTGGTGACAGGTTTTTTATTCTTAGTACAAAATATTGGATTATTCCAAAAACCGTAAGACTTTATTAAATAATTACTTGTATTAACAATTGAAAATTATATTATTTTGTTGATCAGACCTATACTGCTCTTGTGTGAGGTGCTGAAAATCGGGTCTAATTACATTTGAATCCTATCCTAACAAGTTTATTTAAAGGAAATACTGTAGGGATAGCCACAATTTAGCCGACTGCACCACAATAACAAGTATTTATTTAGAAAAAAGATTAGAACACGCGATGACCACATATCCTCATTTTAGTAATTTTTTATTTGAAGATTCTAGTATTACTTATTTAAATCTATACATTTTAATAGATAGTTATCAAAAACAGTTTAGTAGTTATTTATTTATAATATATAAAATAATTAAGAACATGTAGAGGTTATTGAGGTTCTATAAATTGGATTTTTTTAAGCAATAAACAAGTTGAATTTTTATATAACTTCATTATAAAATTAAAATTTGGTCTTTATTTTTATTTTATTTTTACTAGCTGGTCCGACAAACGTCGCCTTGCTATTCTCATTATTTTTAGAAAATATTCTTTTAGTTAAAAAAAATTAACTGTATAAGTTTGCGGCGATGAAATTATAATTGATAGGGAAATGAACTGTTGTGGCAATAACATCATCAATATTTTTACCAGTTCACATATACTTGTCCACGAGAATTTTTTTTAGTTAAATCTAAGCCACAAGTAGACAATGTGTATTTAAATCTTGATAACTGTTTCGGATTTCTACGTCTTTAAACATTGAATTTTTGGAAAAGAATTTTATTAGGAGTAGCTTACTCTTAGCACGTTTAAGTGTGATTTTTTTGTGTATGTACTTTTTAATGCTAAATCATAATCAAATCCAAAAACCTTTTTAAAAAAATTAGGGGTGTCTCATCCTTAACATTTAGGGTGTAGTAGTTTCGGAGTGCAATGGCTTCAAAAACAGTAGCACGTGAATTTTATATACTATATAAGATTATTTTTAAAAGTTAGAATTATATTAGATAAGATTGTATAATAAATAGAAACTTCATAAATATTATTCATCAATCTATCAAGCACTACATCTTTAGTCAAATTAAATAATCTTATTAGAACATTTTGATTTCCTGCCAAGGAGAATCAATTATAATTCTAATAGGTAATTAAATGGTGATTTATTAAATTTATTTTATGCATTTTTGTTGTACATTGACGAATAGTGAACATTATCCGACTCTCTCAGATTACATTTATGAATTTGAATATTTAAAAATTCTGTTTCGAATCATCATTTTATTATGAAAAGAAACAAAAACGTCATTGAAAACTATTACCCAAATATTAGAATTTCACCGGAGTGATTACCAATAAAGTTTCTCTATATTCAGTGATCCGTGCAATACAATTAAGGTTTATCAAAATTGCAAAACCGTTACACTGATTTATTTGAATTTATATTTAATTTATGAATGTTCTATCATTTTCCCCCATTAAGCACCAAAGGCAGATGTTTCTAAAAAAATTTAAAGAAATTTTATATTAATTTATTTTAAAATGCATAAAATTTTGTATAAAACACGGTCAATAAGCATTATTCTCGGGCCTTCTTTAAGGCACTCGCTTCGCTCGCGATTGAAAACAACCATTGTGTTTAATAATGCCTTAACTTATCGACCTTTTTGTATAAATAACTATAATGTAAATCTGTTTACTCGTATAAGGGATATAATCTTTTCCATATAATCAAGCATAATTAAACAAAAGAACGACGCCAACATTCTAATAAATAACAACTAATGTCATAGAAAACAATTCAGTTTTATAAGCATTGATACAAGAAATCTTTTCAAATTGAAGATGGATTTATAGATTTAGATCAATACTGTGTTTATAGCTATTCGTTCTATACGTTTCTTTTATTATATTGTGTCACCAAACCGAAATGATTGTACGTTCCTTTGAAACCGTTTAATATGTTTTTGTATCGAGTTCTGAATTGGTCTCTGGTCCTAGAATAAGTCGGGGTTGGTATTGGATTTTATTTTAAGTGTCTTAATAAATGTTGCTTAAGTGTGAAGAAAGAGGGGGTGGGGAATGAAAGTGGACTGGGGCTCATCATCATTTAACAATGTCACAGACAGATAAGATAGCCTCTGTCCACACGATTAGGGCTCTCTATTCTACTAACGAACTTGCTGCTCCTGCTGCTGCTTCCGTACAATCGCCTTCTTCTTATCCCATTTCTCTTTTATATTTTCATGAATATATATTTTAAATCAAAACAATTATAAACTAAACGAATTCATACATTGCAGAAAAGTCTACACATCAAACGTGAAAAATAATCTCTCACACACAAACACGCAAACACACCCGTCCTCCGTCGAGGTGATGATGAGATGAAGAAAGAATGAAAGAATCGATTTAGTGAATCGATCTTGATGATGATGATGATTTGAATAATGAAATGATAAATGAGTTTAAATGAAGATCGACCGGGCGATCGTAAGTGCCGATTATTTTTGCACGTGTGATCCGTATACTTTTCTGAGTCTATGATACAGGATAATTGTTTTTATTGCCAAGGAGACTAATTGTTTAATGATAATTATATAATGATTAAAAAGAATTCTATCCCTTCTATACCCCATTTCTATTCTTACTAACCTAAATGTGGAGATTGCGTTCATTTTTTCAAAAGGGCGAACCGAATGTTATGGAATCAATCTAATTGGGTTTTAATACTAATTGTTGAATAATAATTTTATATTTTAATCTATAAAAGTCTTGATATTTTTTGAATTATTTTAATTAACAGAGATCTTTTTTAATATCATTAAAGAACTCTAATCATCAGTTATTTAAAAGTGTAATGGTTTGTGATTTTTAATTAAATAGAAGAAATTACTAGTGGTAAACCTTCTCGAAAGACAGTAAAATAATTAATGGAATTATTGGAATTTTACTGGAATTCAAATTATATTTCTACACGACACTAATGCAAATAAATGGATTTAAATTANATATTTAAAAATATTTCCTGATATTGATATTATTTTTGTATGTTACATATTAGTGGTAAACCGTCTCGAAAAACTGGTAAAATAATTAATGGAAGTGTGTTGGAATTATTGGAATTTTACTGGAATTCAAATTATATTTCTACACGAAACCAATACTAATGCAAATAAATGGATTTAAATTAAAATTTTGGTAAAACTCAAATTTTAAGAAGGTTCAATATAAAATCTGATAACTGCCAGTATTTTATTGATGATACATCTTCCGGATTCTATGTGCACAGTATTTTAAAGAAAAATTTCCATTTGAAATTTAATTCACTTGACATATTCTAGTTTTAAAATTTGCCACTAGTTGGCGAAAGTGGCGATTTGGAAATTTCCAGTTACAATACATTTAATACAAAAAGATGGTAAAAGACACAGTCAGAGATGGTAAACACAGTCAGGTGTTGTCTGAAATTACCATGTTGTGCTTCTAGGTGCCGCAGCACTAATATTTATGTTTATTTATTTTTTAATGATACAACAACCACATGTTTTCAATAAGTTTTAAATAAATTTTATAACTTGTAAACATTCTTAGTTGGAAATTAGAAACATTTGCCATTAGCTTTATTAATTGAATAATATTTTTAATTTTTAAACTGTACTGCATAATTGATTTGAATTTTAGTTTAAACACAACAATTTTCGTTTGGCTAATTATTAATAATGCCATTAAGATATTTTTAAATATATAATAAATCATATAATATATTTTGATCAAAAGATTCATTCGAATGTGTTGAATTAATCATGCACAAGAAAAAGTAAAAGTATAACCGCAAATTTGTATAAGTAAAGATTAAACAACTCTTTTCTTCAAAAGATTAGCAATGTATCTTAAATGATAAGACTTATTATAACTTTATTTCCATTCTTCGTGTTTTTAATTCCATTTAATTCTTTTTCCATGAAACAACTGGATTTATTTTTTCAAACTAAAAATTAGACTTTAACGATTTATTTACTCTCCTAAGGCGTTTATGACACCCAAAAAATCGAGGCCCAGAAGCGGTCATATAAAAAATTTTATTATTTATTTATTTATTTATTATTATTGTATGAAATTTATAATAATTATTACAATCTTTAAAAATCCAATAACAGAAAAAAATATATTTTTTCTCAATTATTATTCCAAACAGTTAATTTCCGGTGATTACTAACAATATATAATTTGATTTTTTTCCAAAATTCGGTAAAAGTGGAATTT
>JXOV01000812.1:547-24991 GCA_001014945.1 Clogmia albipunctata | reverse complement strand
AAGCTGTGATGATTATTATGTTTCATTTAGAAAAGTTTCACTTTTTATTGAAGCATAAATTAATGAAAACAAGCACTTTTTATTTCAAAATTGGGAAAAATTTTGTTTTGGCGAACGATTGAAATTGACCCACTGAATGTGTATAGCTTCATGCGGGACATAAACATATAAAACTGCTAGAAATTATTAATATTCATCATCCTGTAGTGCACAATAAACGATTCTGACTCTATTGTTCATTCGTAATAAGAAGGCCTCTGAAATCGTCTGAAGAACCTATATCAATTAAATATTATATATATTAATACAAAGATTTAGTGCATAGTTTTTGTTTATCCTTATTAAGAGATGGTGGCAATCTATTCCAAATGGTCAAACAGGAAAAGTAAAACGAACGGCTATAGAAAAACCTTAAAATCATGGTCCCGTTTGCATTGTTCCGTTTGTTATTTAAACTGTTCAACAAAAAATGTGAACAATTGAATTTGAATACAGCTCCTTAACTTTAACCTTTTATCTGTTGTTTATTTTTGAAGAAAACAAAACGGATTTCAAAGTGAATAATTACCCTTCACAAGTAATTAAGTCATCATCACAAAACCTTTGAGTTTCGCTTAACAAACATCTGAATTTGTTCATGAAATCTTGTACCCAATATGTGTTTAGAAATATAAGACCACAATGAAATCATTGAATTAAATTTATTAATATTATTTTACTCAAAAGAAGAATATAATTAAAATTTGGTAACAATGCTATTTGTTCCGTGGTGGCGTAGTTGGTTAAAGCTTTGTCACGAAATTAAACTCGAAATGCCTGATCAGACCGTATTTTTTTCTTTCGAATTTTATCACACGTTTTCACTAATAACATTTTATGAATAACATAATAGTATCATCAATACAATTTATTCAAATTCTGACATGTTTTCAAAGCTTGAATGGAGTGCACAGAATTGAAGAGTTAAGCCGGATCTCTTTATAATACTAGTAATTTGCTGCCATTCAATGAATGTATACAGATAAAAGTTATGAGAGGGATGGTCTTCTTCGTAGTAAGTGTGCTCTATAGGTGTCAAAATCCTGTTATCACATGGGCTCGAAATATAATTATTTGTTCATAGTTAGCTAACCACATTGAAACTTAAAAGAGCAAAGTTCTGTTGTCCTAAGGAGTACTTATAATGTGACATTTGGTACAGATGGCACTGACAGTCATACCAACCCAGAAAAAAATATTTGGACGAATGGGCTTTTGCGTGAAATTTAAATCGAAAAATCGCACTATTTTGTGCCCACAGTAGTAGATGGTTATTCTAATCGCTCTGGAGGAGACGAATAAAAATTATCGTATAAAATACTAATAAACTAGATAAATCCTCTAATTTGGAGATTAGTTTGTTTATTTCAAAAATAGTTGTTGTTGGATTTCAATTAATTAGTTTCCACCCTTTAATAAGAGGGGATACATCATTTGAAAGTGTATTAACAATTTTATTTTATCAATTTTCCATTTAACACTATTTTCCTCTATTTATGACAAAGAACTATTAACAGTTATTTATACAACAAGGTCGATAAGATAGGGTATTATTAAACAAAAGAGTTGATTTAAGCCACGAGAGTAGCGAGTGCCTTAAAGATGGCCCGAGTGTTTTATATAAAATTTTATGCATTTTTAAATAAATTAACACAAAAATCTTAAAAACTCCTTGAATTGTTGCAAATATAGGTTTCTCTCTTGTACAATTTATATATCGGAGTCTATTCTTCTAAATATATCNGAAGATTTTGAAGGGTCTCTTGCAGGTTCGAATTAGAGAGAGTCGAACGTGTTTTATATAAAATTTTATGCATTTTTAAATAAATTAACACAAAAATCTTAAAAACTCCTTGAATTGTTGCAAATATAGGTTTCTCTCTTGTACAATTTATATATCGGAGTCTATTCTTCTAAATATATCTGTCTCTTTCTAATTAATAACACTTTTAGATTTGAAATTTTTCGGTTGCTTTATAAAAAAAATTTTAATTGCTTCAAATTTGAATCGAGAATTATAAAATAAGACAATTCATAATTGTAATGAAATAAAGACTAAAAGAATATAAATTTGCAGACATCCATTTATTGAGTATTATGTCATTTATAATTAGATATGACTTGGATGTCTTAAGTTTTGTTTTAATCATTGAAAAATAACTCCACAGTGAAGATAATTTGTGTGTTTGGGACAAAAGATTTAAATAAACATGAAAAACTTTTTCATTGATCTGTTTTAAATTGTTTTCTTTACACCAACCACTACTCTTAGCAAAAACTTTATCTTATGCGCCTTTCGATTTCTCCGGAACTTACTTAGACATGGCATTATTAGCCTCAATTTGAATAATATCTGGAGAAATATTTTCAGCCATATTTTCGAACTGAATTTCACAACAATATGAAAATTAGAACAGACATTTCAAAATTAAAAGTCCGCTATCATAATCATTAGAATGGGATGGATGTATAGTTTTTGTGTTGCGTCTAAATATTATGAATTATTTTTGAATAAAATTTCGTTTTTTACATTGACAACCTCCTAAACGAAGCTGATGATATTAATTTGATTGATTTCTGTAACGGAGGTCACACTTTAATAATAAAGAAAAAACACACGTACTTTAAAGAATTCTTTAAAGCACTTTCGCTATAATAACGACTTTGACAGAACAAATTTGAGTGTCATAATATCAATTTTGAGCTACAAAAATGCATAAATTGATTTATCTGGTTTTAAACTAATGAGGATATTATTGATATTTAATTTTCAAATTGAACTATAATTTATATATTTATGAAAAATATATTATATAATTATCATAATTTTATTAATATTTTTAACGCCGATTTTGGTCAATTGAATACGTATACTGAAATAGCATTTGCACTTAAATAAAGTTGGCATTTAGAATATCACATTTAAATGCCAAAAATTGGGATATGTTTTTCTATTGATTCTGATTGAAATTAATTAGGAAGCTGCTATTTAAATATATGATAATTAATTAAATGATGAAATGGCAATTTCAATAATTTCGATTATTTTGAGATAGATATAAAAAGTTCAATCAATAAAAATAATTATTGCGGAAGAGCAGGAATATTTTGGCTCAACCTATAATATAACAAAACACAAAAGGAAGAGGCTTATTTTACCCAAAGGAAACAATTATTGGAAGTTACTAAACCTAAACGTAATTATATAAATCATTACATAAACGGAGCATACATTCGTAAGAACATAAAGTGTCTTTCGGTTATCACAATTAATTTCTCAGATCAGTGATACATAAGAAAGTAACGAAACTTTCCGAACAAAAACCAATTATTGGAGAAACTTCTGAGGAGAAGCTTAATAATTCCTATAAATTTACACACTTCGGAAACTCTAATACACCTTTGTCAAAATAATTTGTTATTGGATACATAATAAGCTCCAACCACAAAATGAATACATCGATACGGGACACACCTGAATTTCTCTATATTAAAGGTGAGTTTTGGGAAATAATTTAAGACTGACAACGGTTTATTGGTATTTCGTTCCTTATGCGGTTGGTATCGTTTTATTTATTTCAATAAAATAACTTGTGTAAATTTGTCTAAATGGAAATAAAATTTTTATTCGCACCATGTCTCATGTAGAAAGATGGCGCCAAAAAATTGGAATGTCGAATTAGCAACAGTCTTCGAGGGACCGAGCAGCTTGGAGGAGCGCATTAAGGCAGGTCATGGAGGAGACAAAAGCCCTGCCTAAGCACTTTGAAACAGAAAAAAGCCATGACAGATGATGAAAGGGATAATAACAGTCGATTTGAAGTGTTGGAAGCGTGCATTATTAAGGTACGTTGTTGACACCATGGACAGAAAGTGGACGTAGATATTGCAGCAGAAGTCGATTGTCTGAACTGGAAATCAATACATCATTTAATAGAGGGAAGAATGTATGGGAAAACAGATGGAGGAAGAAACACAAGTGCCGACTCTGTGGATTGAATGTTGAAACTTAGAACCATACAAGAGATCAGTAGAACAACTGTCAGTCAAGTCGAATTGGTGCCCAATTCTTGTGAAATAGGACAAATATCGATACTGGTGTTAAAATAGAGGTTATTACAGCACAAATTTATCATGTATTTTGTCGAGCGCAGCGAGTAAAAATATGTAAATGAGTGCTGTAATAACCTATATCACATGTGTATTGAACGGTATTTTGTGAAATTCTGAAAAATACCAATTAATCGATAATTACTAATAAAAACGTTCGCAATGTTTTTTTTCAAATTGATGACTAATTTGCATCAAATTTTGAAATATTACCGCGGTCCGTGCTGTAAAGTGATTACAGAACCAATTTGCGTTTAAAAGAAGCTACTTTTCGATACGGAATTACACAAACAAATACTTCTCATACAGATCGACACATTACCACAAACGGGAATTTGCTTACAAAATTAGAGACAGCATCAATCTATCAGTTTTCTGGTAGGCTAAATCCATACATACTACAACCAAAATATCTTCCAGACATGGATGTAGTTTATAATGAGTGTGTCACACTTTCAACAGTAGAAAATCTGTTCAATTAAGTTAATTTTAATTGAAATAGCTCATTTATCATAACTATAACTGGAAATGGTTATCTTTGAACTCTTTTTCAGAATTTATTTTACACTTGAAATTAGTTTCAAATATCGTTTTGTTTCAGTTGAAATTGTTATACGGTAAAGATATTATTTTTTTAATTTAGTTTCCTAGTGAAATGTTACATACAAGACAATCTGTTACGAAGTATAAATAAGTATACCTATATTTGTGATAAAGCTTTTTTTTAAAAGAGCGATAATCCTTTTTTTTCAATTTAATCATTTTCAATGATTATTGTATAACAAAATTCAATGATATATCTAAATTTGGCCCTGATTACTGAACTGTTAACTGCATTGATGATAATATCGGTTCAAATTGGATTATTTGGTTCCGGTTGAGGGAATAATTTAAGGGTATTGTGAAAAGGAGAATGGAGAAAATTCGGAAAATTTAAATATCTCACATTCTAATATACTGAAATTCCCTTCAATATATCTCTATAAAGAAACCAGAAGCCTCAGTTGCGGATTTTGAATAATTTATTGTATTTAGGTTTAAACTTTTAAAGGGATGATGATCTTATACAAATACATATTACTTGTTTTGAATAAATAAAAAGTTTCTTTCAAATAAGATAAGACTTTTTGCCTTTGGTTTATGGATTCTTATTTATTTTAAAATGTGTGAACCAGGACACGAGAGACAGGAATGGAGGCGCGTAATTCTGGAAGCCAAGACCCGCCCTGGATTGTAGAGCCATCATCATCATAACTTATTTTAAATATAATCCTTTTTTTTCATTAAATATTGTAGTTGGTTAAACCACCTTTTGTTAATTAATTGTAAGCTTTAATATCGTACTTTGGAAATTCACCATTTACTCTATGACAATTATCTTTCATATTAATACTATTTTAAAATCATTAAATATTAGATTGTCCTATATGAAGCTTTACACCTAGAGTAGGCCAATTTCGATCGTTCACCAAGACAATATCTTTTACTGTAATGTAGTTTTCATTTATATCTTCAATAGATATACATCTTACCTATTAATATAATTCAAATTATAGGGTTTATCTACTTTCATAGTAATTTTGTACAATTGTTAGTGAGTATCTGTAAGACCAAGATTTTTTTAGGTTTAAAGTTTTTTTTTTTTATCAATAAATCCCGATTTTATTAAGCCAGCCACGATTATAAAAATTTGTAGATTTATAGTAAAAAAGTATATTAAGCAAAAAATATCTCAAAAACAGTGATTGATATATTTGAATGCGATAAATGACCTTCAAAAATTGTCCATAAGAAAAAAATCGTCTCCTCTACTTCAAAAATAGAAAACAGTTTAAAATATTCGATGACAAATTAATTAAATAATTTTGAAAGATAATGAAGTCAATAAAACAATTGAAAAATTTCATTTAAGCTTATTTCCTTCTACGAAAAAAACTGAGTACATTCTTACTCGCGACAAAAATCTTATATTTTCATAATCAAGAGTTGTTTCAAAGTAAGTTTAAAGCATGTGTTGCACGGCATACCTTAAAAATTCTAAGTACAATCAAATTTTTAATTACTATAAAAATGAACTAACTCAACAAATATACATTTCAATATGCTTTACATTTGTAGAACTTATTTGAAGGTTCCAGTTTCTGTGTAATGGAAGGGTATTATTTTATCCCCTATAGTATTCTGTCCTCCAGAAGCTTAGAGTTCTTAAACTTCTGTATCATATGATACAGCTTACTGCTTATTAACAGAAATATATAGTTTAAAATGCAATTTGTTTCAATTAAAAATATTGAAAAACAAAAAAGTAATAATAATTAAAAATTTAGGCACCAGGTGTAAATCTTCATATGGTACAACCTAATATAATAAAATAACACAAATTAATTTCCTGAATTAATTCCTTCCGGTAAATATAAGATCAAACACACATTAAGCAATCGGTTTAAGTGCACTTTTAGTATTTGCATAATAAAATACAGCAATATTAATTGAAAAGCTCCTTACCATAGTAAATATTTGAACAAATCAATCAAAGCCAAAGGTACTTTACTGTAAATATTAACCAGGACACTTTCCTGGAATTAAACATGGTGCATTATTTACAGTTTCCTTTCGATTAGTCAGGATTGCGCTCAATATATAAGTAATTCACAATCAGTTATTTTTTTCAAAACAGAAAGAAAATCGTGGAATTTTTCTGGAAAAGTTTAGTAATTAAAAAAATTAGTTTATTTTTTTTCACTATACAAATAAAAAATTATTAACTACAATTAATTAATTAAAAAAAATAGCTGTTTTAAATCGCAGATCACGAAATAAGTTCTTAAAGACATACGTCACAAAAAACGTGTGTTTGTTGAGAAGAATTTTGATTAAGATGAAAATCGGTATCATCTTTATTCCTAAAACGTAATTCTTGGCTACAAATTAAATCTTTGTTTTTACAATTTCTTGTCTTCAATCCAATTACAGTCGAAACAAAACGAGTATTATTTTAAATAATAAGATTATGTAAGAGTCCTTTTTTATAGTTATTGCTCAAAGTATTTTAAATATTTTCAGACACTAAAGTCAATTTCGTACGGAATTGTTTACTGCAGGGGTTCCCAAACTGTGAGCCGTGGAAGGTCTCTAGGCCATTTCGCCATTCAACTTATGTCTAAAAACTACATGTTTATTATCGATAGCACATGATAATTATCGACCAAAAAGTAACCAAATTTATCTTCAAAAACTTAAGGAATTTTCATTCATTTTAATTATGTAAAGCTTAAGTTGTAGCTATAATTAATATAAAATTTTGCAAAAAAGATTGTATCTGGATTTGGATTTGGAGATCACCAAGCTCATCCACATTGTTTTGACTCTGTCTCTATAATGTATTACTATTTGTTTCAATATACACCAAACTTAACTTCTCTTATTGTTGGTACCTATTTTTTTCAATATAGGGGCTCCGTACCAAAATTTTACCTTTGCAAAGGCCTTGCGGACTTAAAAAGTTTAAGAATCCCTGGCTTACTGTATTAACAGATGGTTAAAAATCAATCGAAGATTTTATGAGAAGTACACATCGGTTCTCTCTATGAAATAAGTAATTATACAAATGGGCAAAGACTATAGAATTAAAAGAATGATAATAAGACTGCGCCACCCAGATGGGCGCCCGGGTAATTGCCCGGTTTCCATACACTACACTTGACTCTAGTGGCATACGGGGCACAAGTAATTCGAATGAAATTGACTCTAGGCGGTTTACGCTTATTATGCTAATTTTGTAAACGGGTGCCCGAGTCAATTACATACCAACCCCTCGGATCCAATACAAACACAATATGTGGGGCCCGGGCAGTGACCCGGACGCATTTCTGGGTGGCCCTAATTTTTTTTATGTGTTGGAGTCAAAAGATATTATTCAATTAAATATTGATTTAATAACAATTGATTTAAAACACCAATTGCTGTTTAAAAAGCTGTATAAAGAGTTTAGTTATAATTATTTTCTTCATCCTCCCCTAAACACTTTTTAAGAAAATGTCCTCTGGACGAACTCCAGTAGCAACATTGTACTTTATCTTATGAACAATAAGATTGCTGGAAATGATGGCTCAAAATCCGTGTGCTGTTCGGAGTGTAGTGACAGAAACTCGAGACGACCTGTGGTGTGGAGAGGTATTGAATCTGGAGTTTGATGGTTTCAAAATTGGCAGAATCTCTGTATTCTGCTTTTCCGATAGAAAGTCTATATTCTCATTTTCTGTGTTCTCAATTGGAACCTGGTTCGAGAGAGTGTTATTGGTACCTCTAGAACCTCTATAACTGTAAATTGGGCAGTATAAAGATTTCTCAGCCTTGTCGTGTTAAGTTTAGTGAATGATAGTCTAAAAGATTTATTGAATTAGTCTTATTAAATAATTATTCAAAGTTGCATTATTGAGTAATTTCGGTCAAAATGATTTTGTGTTATTTAACTGCTGCATTGCAATCCAGCCTGTGAAGTAGCTGAACTATCTGGCTGAAAGACCAATATTTGGCTCTTTACTGGCAGACAAGTTAAAGACAGAATTTTTTATTGAAAAGATGTACTATTGTTACATAATTGTTTTAGACTTTTGATGGCTTAGAAAGAAAACAATTATTTAATTAAATATGTTTGAATTTCTGTAAAAGAAATAACGATTTGTTATCAAAAATGTGAAAATATGTGTTAAAGGAAATAGGTTTAGAAACACCACATTTAAAGATTTAAGAAGAGAATTTGTATTTATTCGGAGAGTTTAGTTCCACACTTTAAAACTGTTAAGACCTAAATTATTGTTATCGACGAAAGTTAGCACTTAAGTTTTGGTGTTTATTCTATTGTGTAATTAATTTGTTTAATAAACATTATTATATCAAAACCTGATGTAAGGATATTTATATCCACGTGAATAAGGAATGAGTAAAGGCATTAAAACACTATTAAAATTAAATATTTGAATTGCAATATTTTATAAATTGGTTGGACCAAATTCGTGTCAGGCAATCGTTGCAAACAAGAATGTGAAGAAGCTGAACAAATATAAATCATTTTTTTCATCACATATATCGTGGAAATGAAGCCAGAATAACAATTGGTTGTACGAGGAAAATAAATTAGTTTTGCAAATTCAAAAAATCGATTTTTAGGGTTTATGTGTTAATTTGTTTAATATGAATAAAGTCTTTTTTTATGAAACCACTATTAATAGGAATTTTCAAACACATGGATTTTTTTAAATATGTTCGCTTCTTGAAGAATCAGCAATCCGTAATAATGAAAAATGGAAAAAGTAAATTAAAAATGTAGACTTATGACACCAATTTCCTCATTTTTTAAATTTTAAGTAAGTCAAACATTTATTGATTTTATTAGGTTCTAATATTATTTCTAACTCTTCCTCTCCCATTCCGGACACATTTCATAATAAAATATACCTTAAGCAAATTTTGCTGTTAGGTACATAATTTTTTATTCAACACGCCTATACAAATTGATTGTCAATATTCGTATTTTGAATTATTAACAACCAATAGTTATGCAGGAATGATACTAGTTTTGTGATTGACAAAGCATAGTAATAACCAACAATGGGTAAATTTGGATAGAATTTTTATTGTTCTCTTTTTTATTTGCTTTTACCGAAAACAGAAAAATTTCAATCAAATCAAATACTTATGAATAACATTATAGGATTCCTTGATACTAAGCTTTATTCTTTTCGAAACATATGAAAGCATTAAATATTTTGAATAAAATTGAAGAATAGTTTCTCAATAAATAAACTTTGAAACTAATATTTTTCAATTGAAATTGATGTTTTTCATTCACTTTGAGAATTACATTGAATATTTCCATTGCAATTGTTTCTCTCGATATGTCTCCATTGTTCAACATTGTTTTGTAATAGAATTTTTCAATTTGGCAACAACTTCCAAACAATAATGGAAGCACACGTTGTTTAGTTTTTGTGAGATGCTATAGAATTTATTCATACAATATTGTTAAAACATGAATGTCTTAAATTATAAATAAATCAATTGTTAGAAAAACCATGCCCACATCAACATGTTTCGCAAAAAACAACATAACATAGAATAAGAAGAGGAGGACCCAAAAGAGCAGTCACGAACATGTTGTTGAAATGATGACATCAAGTAGGTTGTACATGAAGAATCACGTAGAAGGACCGATAATTGTGGAATCTGGAACAGTAGTTCAAGTGAGGAGAACAGATATACAAAAATAAGGAATCAAAGAATAAATATTGTAGTTAATTAAGTACATGTCAGATCCAGAGTGATGTTATTATTTATATAATTAAGAATTCTTCTACGAGATACATTCTTATAAGAGCACAAAGGGGCTATGGCCAGAGAAAAGACAAAATTGTATATTATGGTTATAATTTATCATGGAAGCAAAAAAAAGTGGTTTTAGAAGTGAAAATCAGAATAGTTATTTGTGTTACAAGGGTGAAAAGCAAACTGTTTTTAACGAGTGTTTCCACTCATGAGTACTGAATTTTTAATACACACGTCAAATATCATTACTTACAAGGAGAATTCAAAAACTGACATGTTCCAAAAATGTTTCAAGTGAAATAAAAATTGTAAAGTTACCGATAACGGTTGGAATTAAAAATAAAAGAATTTGTTTCCTCTTAACTACTTGGTCATAAGGCAAATTCCTATTTTATTGTGGCATGAATCATTTATTTGCTTTAATTTATGTTAAATTAGTTTCCACTTAAAGCAATATAAGGCTATTACTATAATTTACTTACATTACAGTTTAGTATATTTATTTCTGATATTTACGTAATGTGCCAAAAATCGAACAAAAACAACCGAATTTTATGCAGATGGCTGTTGAAACAGTAAATAATACAATTTTAAAGCAGGAAACCTTAATTAATTTGAAACGTAATCAAGGTCCTATGACATAGCCGAGATTAATATTTTGTGTAGTTTAAGGGCAACAATGGCGACCAAGTTTTGAGAGTTTTTAGACAAATTTGTTAAATAATTTATGACATTTTTTTCAATAGTGAAATCAAAATACAAAATTTTCACTGAGTGCGATAAAATGAAACATTACAAAATTCAGATGGATATCGAAAAGCGTATGTTTCGATAAGGGAGTGCAACAAATAAATTCTCTGTCTTTGTATGATAAAACACATCAAAATCCTTATTTAAGAAATGTTTTTATAGAAATTAGTAATAAAATAGTATATTTCAATACAAGTGGTGAAGTAGAGGTTAAATACATCACGAATTTACTATATATTTTGACAAGCGCAGCGAGTTTGAATAACTGCTGTAATAACCGATTTCACATATGTACTGAAGTCTATTTTGTGTAAATCTGCAAAAATTTCCAGTTAATGGGTTATTACTAATATTGCTAAAAACGTTCGCAACGGTTTTTTACAGGATACAATGTTAGTTCGAATTTTAAATATGGTAATTTTAAAATTGAAATTAACAATACCGACGAGTATTTCGGTTAATGTATTAATTTATTTAAAATGGCATATATTGTTGCAATAAAAGCGGTCAATAAGTATTATTAAACACATGGATCTTCTTTTAAAAAAATCGCTAAGTTTGGTAGAGTTTATCATCTTGCCTTATCGGCCTAGTTATATAAGTAACGGTTATACATTTGAGTAATATAAAATTCATATTCTGTCACTAAAATTTCTTTTGTCAAAGACGTTTATTGCTTAAAAGAATTCTTTAAATCACTAATGTTTTATTCTTTCACAAAAATGTGATTTTAAAGAAAGAAATTCATTAAATTGAACAAATTCAATGGACAGTTATTTTTATATTGGAGTTTGTTCTATAAAGTAGACATTTTAGCAGTATTATTTTTTAAAATAAATGGAATATATAAATGAAACCACTTGAATGAATTAAGACTACTTAAACTATGCACAAGAGAGAGTCAAAGATATAATTGTCACTCTATTACTCCGAAATTATGGGACTGAGAAATGAATTTTAAATTTGAAGAAGAATTTGAAAAAAAAACTATAAATTTTTTAGATGTTTGTGTTAATTAACTTAAATATTAATTTTTAAATAAATTAACTTTGAATAAAACACGATATACAAAAATTATATAAAATAAGAATATTATATAATTTTTAGGGACTGTTACTCCTTGTTCTCTAAACGAGTCAACTCGTATAATGTACTACAAGATTAATTCTTTTTAGGTACATTTTGATAATAAATTATACGTTTACTAATGAAAGGTGTTGACTTGGAAAAAAGCTGATTCAGATTAACAGAAAGGAATTAGCAATCTGCAAAGATAAGTCTATTAAATTGAATCAGGGTTGTTCCTGAACGATTTATTTATTTGGATGCTTTTGTATCACTTTATCTTCTATCTACTAATGGATCTATACTATACTCGTATGTACAGACAATTTATATCTATTCTGGAAACCCCTCAATTTATTGCACATTATGATAGAAAATCGTAATTAAAATTGGTTAATTTCAGGCGTTAAGCATAAAATGAGCATTCAAATGCATTGCATATGATTGTATAAAGTAATAATAATCGATATTAATAAATTATTAATTATGGTCGTTTTAGAGGTATAGAACTTTAAATTGCAATAAAACAACGATGGAAATATTCGATTGACATGAATTCTATTAATACGAAAGATAATCTTGTGGCATTACATTTTAAATATGATTTCTGGCATATGACTGCCATGACTGGGTCGGATGTACTCCTATCTGGACGCACGGCCAATTTTCGATGACTTTTTCCAACATTTGTGGCTGAATATCGGCAATAACAAGGAAAATATTGGCTTCCAAATGGTTAAACGTTTGTGGCCTATCCGCATAGACCAAAAACTTTACATAGCCCCATAGAAAGTAGTCTAGCGGTGTTAAATCACAAGAACTTGGAGGCCAATTAACAATTCCAAAATGTGAAAGTAGGCGGTCACCAAACGTGTCTTTCAAATTTTAATACGGACCACCATTGACTGTAACGTTTTGGCCATCAACGTTTTTAAAGAAGTACGGACCAATGATTCCACCAGCCCATAAAGCGCACCACACAGTCATTTTTCTGGTTGTAACGGTGTTTCGACATACACTTGAAGATTAGCTTCACTCCAAATGCGGCAGTTTTGTTCGTTGACGTAACCATTCAACCAGAAATGCGCTTCATAAAAAATGAACGTAGTGCGCGATACCTATTCCGCACAGAACCATTAATTTCGAAATAAAATTGCACTATTTGCAAGCGTTGTTCAGGAGTGAGTCTATTCATGATGAATTTTCAAAGAAAACTGAGAATAAATCACTTGACCGTTGTTAAATCGGTCGCCATCTTGAACTGTAATGCCAACTTAAAGTTCTATACCTCGAAAAAAAACACCCTTACTACCTAGCTAACGAAATGCCCAATAAATCTCACAGGTCGATGTGCAAGTGCCATTGGGCACAATACATCCTTATATTATGTGGACCTAGCTAAAGAATAAGTCTCTAAAATAACAAAATATGTTGAATCACAGTACAAGTATTAAATTATTTTAAGTAAAAAATTAATAAAGATTCAATGGGATGATATTTACCAAACAATAGCTAACGTATAAGTTTTCATATTTAATCAGTCAAAAACAATGTATGTACATATTTTGTTGTTTAAAAGTTTTACAACAATTTTATAAAAAATCAACAATAGAACTTTTACCAAATACAACATCAAATCCATAATAGATTTGAGAAAATCCTTATAAACCTTATTGCTTCCATCATATGTTCAAATTCAAACATATATACTATTTCCTTGTATATTCCCAAAATCTATTATGACAAACACGTAGTTTTCCAAGGACAAACTTAACCATGTACAAAGGAATTATCAACAAGTACCAATCAAACATCGTATGGCAAAATAACAAAATCCCTGTTCTGTTCCTGAAATGACAGCGTAATCCTTTAAAGCTTTAAAGTTTGTAAACTCTGGAAAGTTTTTCTATTAGTAAGAAACTTATTTGGAGCAAAGTACAACTACGGTATAAACAGAATCGATATAGCAAAATTGTTTACTGTACAAACGAAGGAAATGAAGACCGACGCTTTTACCAAGTCATTAGGAAGTGTGATTCATCAGCAATTACACAAAGTGATGATAAATTATTTAATGTACATTTTGCTTTGATTTATCGGAAATCAATAAAGAGTACAGAAAATCATTTTTTTGCAACGAATCGGTGAAAATATGTAGATTTCCAGACAATGAAAGAAATATAATTAGCAAAAGCGATTTTTACTGTTATTTTAAATTAGAGTAATATAATAGTATTTTTGAGAAATATTTACAATTAAAATAAAAGAAATATAATGTCCCTGCTTTCAACTCTCTAGCAAATATAATCGTAAATTCTAACTCGATGGATGGTATTTCAAAGCTTTAATATTGTTAAGATCTTGCCTATTAAGAAAAAGAAATATATGTTAAAAATAGAAATCCTCTTGCCAAACGCTATTTCTGTAACCAAAATTAATATTCCTGAAACAGAGCTCCAACTAAAGCAACCGTTCACTTTAATATTCATAATTCATCTAATCTACAGTATTCAATAAAATAATAATATTTACAAATTTACATTACGTTACATTACATAACGAATATCGAGAAATAACCGGATCTTTCTGAAAGTTTATAAAAAACAAATACCGAAAAGAGCAAATCAAATAATTTTAGCGTTGGTGTTGTTTTTTATTTGCGTATCTCGTTGGGCAACTTTTTAAAAATATAAAAAAATAGTTAAATTTTTAATCATTTTTTTGCTGACAAAAGACAAATTTAAAATGACCAAACCACAATAATTATTTAGGAATTTTTACTTATTTTTATTTTATTGTGATTATTTAAAAGATTCGGAATTTTCAAATTTTATAGTTGAGTTGATAATTATGTATTTTGAATTTAGATTATGTAAATAAGAGTAATTTCGATTTTTTATAAAGAACGTTATTTCTATATTTTTGAAATTTACTGTTGGAATTTTGGTTAAAGAGCAATTAACTTAAGTCGTATAATTGTTAGACATAAAATGAAACTAATATTATGTAAAATCACTATTATTGTCAAGGAAAAATTCCTTTTCAATCGATTCACTTGATCTAACGACTTTTTTAGGACTTTCAAAATTTAATTTTCTAAAAGAAAACACAATTCTTTCGCGATAGTAACGCCATTCTACTCCAAAACTAAAAATTTGTGAGACTACCCACGTGGTTAATTAATTTATAAGACGGAAATCCTTTTCATATAAAGTCCTTTTGAAAATTAAAAGTGAAGATTAAAATGGCCTTTTAAGCAAAGACAATAGTATATCGAATAAGAATAAAATTATATCTAGATTAATATGATAGTACTAAATATTTTATTTGTAAGCGAATACAAATGCTGACAATTCAATTTGCATTTTCTATTCTTATAAGCAGAAATTTGATTTAAATATTTATAGCCGCGAATAAAATTACGTAAAAGTTGACACTCCATTACCATTTGTTTAAACTGCGGGACTGCTTTTCCTTCCCAAGTTTTCAATTCCACTTTTTTGTTGAAGCCTTTTACGAAAAAAAGGGAAGAACAAATTCAGATGATTTTCGCTTTATTTATGACAAAACTTTGTCTGTATCTGAGCAAATTTGTGTGCTCTTGAGTCGTGCTTCAAAGAATTTGTTAACGTTTCCCCGCTAAATAAAGTAAAAGGTTGAGGTAAAAACGTGAATAAAAAGCAAATGATTATGTGACAAAAACAACATTTTAATACTTTCTTTTTATATTCGTAAGTATGTGATTTCTGTAGAAAAATTAAATGATTACGGAAATGAAATATACGTGGGTGGTCTGAGAAATAATCAGCCTTACATAGAAAAACAACAAACTGCAAAAATGATCATTTATTTTTTTCAACGCAATCAATAAACGAAGTTAAACGTTTTTATAATATTTTTAAACCAGATTAAAATTATTTTTTTTGCAATTCCTTGTGTAAAGTAGGCACTTCACACATTGGTTTTTGGTGCGTGAATTTCTATTTTACGCACCAGTTCTTTAAGACACTCGTTCCTCTCGTGGCTTAAAACAACAATTGTGTTTAATAATGCTCTATCTTATCGACCTTGTTGTATAAATAACTATTATAATAGAACATTAGGTCAAATTTTGTGTATTTGCGTTTGTATGCGCTTATTGAAAATTGTATATTCCAACAGTATCAAATAACGAAAAACTTTCTGGATAAGGCATTAATAATTTTTAATTTGAAGAACAATCTAATTTCAAAGGCCTTAAATGAACTTGATATGTTAAAAAGGAAATTTTAATCCCTAAATGTGTGTGGGGGTGGTATAACCGTGTATACTTATAATGTTATTATTAAATATCGCACAATTAATTAATTTTTTATATCGTGCTTTCATCCACAAGTTAAACTTCCGTTTTCAAACAGATCCCAAGTCAAGATAATAAGAACTGTAATTAATCATCGAAACGCAAAAAAGTTTGAGTATTTTGAACGAGAATTAAAAACACCTATGCGTGTTTTATACAAATTAAATCATTTCAGTTAAGATTGAACAATACTATCTTTTATGTAATATAAATGAAAAAATTGTATGAAATACAAATTCCATTTCATAAAGGTAACTTTAGTCTATGTTTAACATTAATTAACTTTTATATTATTTTAAAGCATTTTAATGTAAAAGCTTCCTATAAAAGCTTCATAATTGAATAGCAATGAGACATTGTTTGTTCTATTAATAGTTCTGTTTAATGTAGCTTTTACTTTTCTGACCTTTATGTTAATGACATTTGAATATAAATGACCTTTTAAGGTTAAAGTGTTTTGATTTTCTATAAAATCATTATAATTAAAAGTCAGTAGACGTTAGATATCTTACCATCAATCTTTTAGACATGAAAGGTGTTTACTTCGAGAGATAAAATTAATGATCAAAGTTTATTTAATCCGAAAGCATCGTTTAGAGATTGATTTAAAATTAATGTGATAAAATGAGATATTAATGTTCAAACTTTGGTATTTTGTAAATATTATAAAAGTTATTTAAAATTTGACCAATTTAAGGCAGATTTAGTATTTTCATATACACCACTTTTCGAAATTTTATTCTAAAAACATAGTTTAGTATTTTAATTTTATTGGTACAAAGTCATTAGTTAAGAGAAATAAATTCTTGATAAACATTTTGTAGAGCAACAAAATTTCTATCAATAAATGTGCAATTATTTTAATAGTTTTTTTTTATACAATAAGGTCAATTAGATAATGCGTTTATCAAACACTCGAATCTTCTTTAAGGCACTTCGTGTTTTATACAATGCATTTTTAAATAAATGAACACAAAAATTAAAAAAGGACATATTAAAATCAAATTTAAAATTTGTTACAATTCGTTGTCTCCCCCACATTGTTTTCCTTTGCTTTTCTAATTCCATGGGAAGACGGAGAAAGCTATATCTTGTTTCTCTTACTCGCAAGTAGGAAATATCACGTTGATCTGTCAATTAAATAGATAACATATGTATGTATCTCTTTTAAAACGTTATATTTCGATTTAAATTATTTTGTTGTAAAATTATCCACAAATACAGTTTAACCATACAAGACGAAACTGACTTCCATATAAATTTGTTGGATTACTTTCACGGAGAACACACTTTAATAATAAAGAAAAAGCAATTATGCTATAACACATTGGTCCAAAAGTAGTAAAATTTGGAAAATTTGATTTTATTTGTTTAGAACATTCATCTAGACCTATCCTTTTGGCATTTTCGCCGTTTTGATCGAGTATGAAATTCTGCCTTTGTGTCCTAGCGGTTAGCACCCTAGACATCCTCCTCGAAGTCGTGGGATCAAATGCCGAGCGGATATTTTTCTAGCGCGAAAAAGTTTCCATTTGTGTATATCAATAACATTGCAAAATACATAATATTCTTAGCGAGTTAAAATAAATAACTAATGGCGCAAACTAATAAATAAATCAGCCAATCAGGATCCGTTTACAACCGGTCTAGGTGCTATTAACTGACTACTAATACAGCTTCGGTATGTTGTCCCAGTGTCTGTTGGTTTCTTCAGGCACTTTGCTTTTGAGTTGCAGTTTCAGTGAGTGGGTGATTTCCATTCCTGGTTTCGGTCCCTCAGAAGGTATTGTTGCGCTTAGTTTGGCCAGTTTATTTGCTATTTCATCACCTCGGATTCCTTTATGTGAAAAAATTAACCTACCAATTAACCTTTAAAAATGTATCAAAGCTTGTACAAACGCGGAATTTCTTTAAAACACTCGCTACGCAAGTGATTTGAATTATCCCTTATGTTTAAGATTGCCTTATCTTTTCAACCTAGATTTATAAATAAAAACTATATATTTCATTTTTTTTTCTTCTAACAAGATTAAATAAAAGTAATCTAAAAAATATTCGATTTTAATAATGCAAGTCCATTATCGAATAATTTAATTTATAATAATATGTTGTAGAATAATCATTTGAAATTAATGAAAAAAGAATGAAATCAATAAATTTATGGAAAATCCTGTATTTATGTATTGAACTTAACGGCAAAACCGTGCTTATATTTTAATGTAATTGATTTCGTCATTACTCGAACAACAGGGGCTCCCAAACTTTTTAGGCCCACGGCGCCCTTGCCAAAGTAAATTCTTGCCACGGCGCTCCTATATGATTATTATTGAAAACAAAGTAGGGAATAAACCTTAAGACTACTACTTTCAGTTTTTGCTCCACTTTGATCATTGAAGGAAGTTGTTCTTAATTAAAGCTGTTCACAAATAAAAAGTGGCAAAAGAAATTAAAAAACTCCTAAAGTCTTTGAAGATAATTTTTTAACTATTTTTTAATCGATAACCAAAACTCCATCAACTCGGAATTTTGTGCTGTGACTCCTAGTTGAAGTTGTGCCTGGAAAGGATCACGGATCCACGCTCTTATGTGAAAAAACCCACTAACTCCTGTCAAAGAACCCGAATGTGCGTGTTGTTTCATTGCAAAGTCATATTTATATTATAAACTTTCCTATATCTGTGCATAAAAAATGTAGCCTCCAGAACTTAGTTCAGTTCAGAGTTCATTGATTTTGATGCAAGCGCTTCCCTAAGGTACTATGAATCACGAATAAGAACCTGTAAGACATATATCGCGAACGATCAGCATATACGTATACCGGTACATTTTTGAAATCCTACAATAACTTTGTCCAGAATCATATGTCTTGGGCTTTCGCTGTTTTTGTAAAACATTTGCAAAATAATATATAATCTTTGTTAATAATACTGTCAGCTAAAAATCATACTTAAATCATTATTTTTAACCTTTTCATCTTCCATCATAATATTCACCATGCCGAGAACAGTCGATATAGTGGACTCTTCTCAAATTGTATTAGGTTTTTTATATTTAATTTGGCACCCTGTCAACTTAATTGAAGCTACTATTGCATTGTTAGGTAGTGGGTTTGCTCAAAAATACGCTTTATGTTGTGTTTGAATTTTGAAATTTTCAGTGAAAAAAATCACGTAGTTTCTTAGAAAAGACTCGCGGCGCACAGTTTGGGAACCCCTGCTCTAGCACATAATTATAACTTTGAAGGTTGGATTCAATATTTATGGATGGCTATTATAAATGTTTTTAATGGCGAAAACCCTAAATCATTCATTTGAAAACAATAATATCGAATGAAACTTCAATTTACAACAAATTGTAACATTTTAATATTTTATTAAATTATGAAATTTACTTTTGAAACAAACTATATAAATCTATATACCTTAAAAATGAATAAAACCGTCTAACAATAGGTAAAAACAAAAAGAAATATTTTCTTATTTCCTTTCTTTTGTTTACTACCCGCTATCATGCTAACCTTGAAATGTCATTTTACAAAGTAAAGTAATTATCAGTATTAGATTTTTGTCAAAGGAGAAGGAATCTTTAAACAAAAGGTTTGAACAAATTTACTGTTCAGGACAGTATAATTGGAACCGAGTTGTCCTCTTTCATCTCTTTTTGTATCAACAAATTAGGTATTTACCCAAATTAAATTGAATCTTTTCAGAAAAAAACTTGAACTGTTCCTGATAAGCAGTTATCAGACTGTTTGATATGCAAGCGTAGTATTGTTTTCACATTTTTCAAATAAATTATTCAACTCAGATCGGTATTTGAAAATTTCATTTTGTCAAAATAATTGGCTATTTTAAAGGCCAATTATTTTGACAAAATGAAATTTTCAAATACAATTTTAAAAAATAATAAAAAAATCATCTAAATAATCAGACGTTTTTCCAAACAATGTTAGTAATTGTCTAATAGTTATACAACTAGGTCAATAAGAAAAGGGATAATTAAACACTAGGATTTTATTAGGACACGAGCGTAGCGATTGTTTTAAATAAGGCCGTGTGTATAATAAAGTTTATTGACCGCGTTTTATACACATTTTAGGCATTTTTATATTAATTAACATCTCAAACCTTCATAAATCATCTTTTTTATTTAATTTAAACATAACGTTTATTTCTCTGTGTATCGTTATTCCTGTTAAAATATTTCAATAATAATGTGTAGAGATTATGATTATGATCATGACAACAATATGTAATTTCATTGAATTGATGACAAAAGAAAAGTAAACCGTTACAGAACTGATTTGCGTTATGAAAAATCTTTTCGATACGGAATTGCACAATAATTATTTGTGCTAGAAAAGTGTAAAGTCAACTGTTTTTTAACGAGTGAAACAAGCCTTCGAGTCGAAGGCGAGTGTTTCATCGCTTCCGAGTTAAAAAATAGGACTTTACACCCGAGCAGGACATAACGTTTTTCGCACTCCACTAATGAGCACTGAAATTTTTACAATTTCACATTAAATTTCATTATATACAAGGAAAATTCAAGAATTGACATGTTTCACAAATTTTTCAAGTGAAATCTTAAATTGTTAAGTTAATGTTAACGGTTGGAATTCCTCTGAACTACTGGGTCTTAAGGCAAATGCATATTTTATTGGGACATGGAACATTTGTTTGCTCTAATTTATATAAAAGAAATTTCTATTAAAAGCAATATGAGACTATTACTATAATTTACTTACATAACAGTTAAGCCGATTTATCTCTGATATTTACGTAATGTGCCAAAACTCAAACAAAAGTAGCCAAATTATATGCAGATGGCTATTGAAACAGTAAATATAAAAAATTGAATTAGCTCTGAACCGCCATTTGTAATGTACAAAAGAAATTTCAGACTCAAAATTTTACGTTGAAATTTTAGTTTAAAAACTGCCACCAGTTGGCGACCGTGTCGATTTCGAATCAACTGTTACAAACACATTTAAAAAGAAGAGAAGTGACCATAACATGAATGTAATTTACACAAGACTGAAGACAGCCTAACATGTGTATTATGAATCCAATTTCTAATCTTCCCCAACTGAATAGAACAACCTTTTTTTATTATTGTAATAAAATGTAATTTGTATAATTAAAACATTTAACCATCTTCAAATTCAAATACCAAACTAATCAGATTTTGAATGTTAATGCAATCCATTTTAATTGAAATGTGGTTAAGCAAATCCATGAATTTGTCATTTCTAATCCTACCACAATACTAAATTTCATCGTAAATGAGTTTTAGACATGTATTAGAATTTATTATAAAATATTATACATAAGGAGAATATTTGAGGATATATTTTTTTGTTTTAAATTAAAACAATTTCATTAAATTAGTTTTTGAAGACTAAACTGGGGAATTTTTAATATATCGCTTTGATTCTTTGAAATATTCGGAAGAGAGAGCTGGAATTCATTTTTGATCGCACCTGAGCAGGTAGAGATTACACTTTGCGCTTCTACTCAACTGTGTTGCACTATGAATTCCTCTTTGAGAGATGCTCTTTCAGTGAATAATAATTTCAAAGTTGTTGGAGCAAAACCGGTCTCATTCGTTACCCTGGTTTTAACACATCTGTCTCTTTAATATAACAACAATTATTTTTTTGCACTCCTGTGTCGAAACATACGCATTTCGATATCCATTTAAGTTTCGTTAAGTTTCACTTTATGGCACTCAGTGAAAATTTTGAATTTTTATTTCACTAGTGAAAAAACAATTGTCATACAAATTGGTTTCAAAGTCAAAATTTGGTCGCCATTGTTGCCCTTTAAATTCATAAAATATTGGTCTCGGCTATGCCATAGGACCATGATTATATTTCAAATTAATTAATGTTTCCTGTTTTAAAATTTTAATATTTGCCGTTTCAACAGCCATCTGCATATAATTTGGTTATTTTTGTTCGATTTTTGGCACATTATGTAAATATCAGAGATAAAACGGCTTAACTGCAATGTAAGTAAATTAACTTCAGTGCTCTTGAGCGGAGTGCAAAAACGTTATATCCTGTTTGGGTGTAAAGTCCTGATTTTTAACTCGGAAACGATCAAACACTCGCCTTCGGCTCGAATGTTTCATACTTGTTTTACTCGTTACAAAACAGTTGACATTAAGGGTGTAATGTCAACTGTTTTGTAACGAGTAAAACAAATAACTATTTTTATATCCTTAAGGTAAACATAATTATTTATTTTATTTATTTTTGTTAAATTAATGTATCAAAGACAAAGACCATTACAAAAGATAAGAAAGAGTTCTTAATTCTATAGAATTAAAAATAAAATCTAACAGTAAACTAAAACGTAAGAGGTCCAATTCATGTAAAGGAAAACCAAAGGCTGGAGAGGAGCTAAAGACAAAGACAATTTTATTTTCTCCAATGACAATCTATACTTTTGCAATGTAATCTTATTACTATGGGCTTAACTATTAACATTCTTATCCGTAATTCTAAATGGCTAAGTTTTTAACATTCAGTTTGTTATCTTTTAAGTTTCCCACATGGTTGCCTGCTCAGTGTTTTGTGCTTTAATGCCTAACTCTACATTTTTTTAGGTTTTTTAAAAATAATTTTACACATTTTTTGTTGTTTTTAGTTTTTTGTCCTTAATTCTAAGATTTTATTCTCATAATAACACTGAAAAAGAAAAGCTGAAAATAAAATCTGTACTTAAATCTTACAAATTCTAAGATTTCCTACAACTTACCCTGTTGGGGTGGTCTTTGGCTCGCTCTATGAAGCGTCTTCCTATTTTGCCCAAATGTTCTCTGATGTTCATGACTCCAATCTCCTCTCTCTCTTTGTCACCCGGTTTGTAATGCCCGTCTTCCCGCCGGAATTTGCCAGTGATGGTCCTCAGGATGCGTCTCTCTAATTTAGTCATATTCTCGTATTTCGTCATCGAGATGGTCGCCCATATTGGGAAACCGTACGTTATGCACGGTCTGACCAGCTGCTTATAGAGGAGTGTCTTCCACTTGAGATCTACTTCTAGGTTCTTCATCATAAGCGCCAGTCGATAGAAGGCCCCTTTCGCTCTGTTTATGACGTGGCTGTTGAATTTGAGTTTGTCATTCATGTTGATCCACAGGTACTTTATGGAGTGGACGGTGAGCTGGAGAGGAGCCGACTAAAACAAAACCAATCCATAACCAGAACGTAGTATGTAAGAAGTGTAATCTCCCTAACCCTCCATACACTTTCGGACAAAGTGACAAAAGCGCAAAGCATCTCGAACAAACTTGAGCAATCCATCGATTACCCTCTCGTCCTCGGTCCGCAGAACCGACGCCAGACAATTAACATGATTATAGTGCATCTGGCTGCCTCTTCCGAGGCCATGAGTTCGATCGATGGGCGGATAGGATTAACTGGGTCCTTTTTCAACTAGTCTAGGTGCTATTAATGGACTAATAATATTCCGAAAATAAAACAGTCATGAAAAGTCTAAGCCCGTTGGTTGAGGTTAAGACTCCATATGTTCCTTACAGGAATTGAAAGGGAATTGAATAAGAATAGACTAAAACTATTCTGTAAAGAAATGATTATTATTCTATTTTATTGTTTGGAAAATTTTTTGATGTAAACCATTATTATTCCAATCAATACTTCATTTTTATTTAAAAATCAAGTACTTTTTCGAGTTTTAATGTTTTACTGAAACTGTATTAGTTTAATTTAATTAATTTATTTAAAAATTTATAATTGTAATTTATACAACAAGGTCGATAAGATAAGTCATTATCAAACACAAGGGTTG
>JXOV01000809.1:0-21453 GCA_001014945.1 Clogmia albipunctata | reverse complement strand
TGACAAGAGAATTTTATATATAAGATAATAAGTGAAACCATATAAACACAAAGTTCCTACCATAAATATTCAGCGAAAAATATTAAATTTTAAAAATCAAATTCGGTCGACAAGACCCTGAGGTTAAGAAATTCAAATATAAAAAAGTACACATTTTTTTCCTACTCTAAATTAAAGAGTGTGTGGTATGGGCTTCTTCCCCTATTTGGTTTTACCCCAGTTTACCCTAAGTAAAACGAAAATATTTACTATCAAGATATTGTTTGATGTTTTCAAACAAAAAGAAACCAATATTTATTTACATTCCGTTGTAATACAATGAACAGAATTCCGATTTCCTAATTTTCGATACCCTCCTATTCTTTCTATTCTCGAGAAACATTAATCAATTAATTTTTTAGGATAGTAATATGGCATTTTGATAGGTTATATCTATGATAAAATCAGCATTTACGTACTAAGTTCAAATTTTTTACTTAACTTCACTTGAGGAACCAGTTTAAACCGCTTTCAAAATTCTTAAGTCTCGTGGAAACAGTACATCAGTTTTTTTTCCACAAAACGCTTCCGAGTATCATGACAAATTAACAAAAGATAAAGAATAGGAAATCCGCTCAACTCTGCTTTATTATCACGGTTTAGAAAGTCGAAACTCACAAATAATAATCAAAACTAGAATTTCGGCACATGCGAAATTAAGATGTTTATCATTGAATTTTTCGTGATAATATCAAATAACTTACGAATTAAGTCATTATTTAAAACAGGGAGTATTCATCACTAATCTTTATTGTTTTCTTTTGTTATATTCTTATAATAAAGNCACAAATAATAATCAAAACTAGAATTTCGGCACATGCGAAATTAAGATGTTTATCATTGAATTTTTCGTGATAATATCAAATAACTTACGAATTAAGTCATTATTTAAAACAGGGAGTATTCATCACTAATCTTTATTGTTTTCTTTTGTTATATTCTTATAATAAAGTATAATTCAATACTTTGTACCAAAATTCAACTACTAAAAATTATAATTTGTGATCTTAGTAGGTTACAATGAAAATATATTTTGATGTTTTTCATGGATTTACAATAAAGTAGACTATGATTTATTAATTAATTTAAATTTTTCATATTAAATGATGACAACAAGTAAAGTTTTTCTTGAATGTAGGTTCTGGCTTCCAAATGTGGTTTAAATGATGAGTCCAATCACGGGCATATTAGTGATACAATGCATGGTGCTCTATTTCGGTGATGTATCGAAAATTTTAGACCAGTTCTATTCACTTGCCACCATCTTTGCTTAATTGTACGTGTTTAGACCTTAATTTAGTACTGGGTTGTCTTCTTATTCGTTACTTCATATTTCGCGTTGAAATAGCTAATAAATATGCGAATTGTATAAAGTTTGCTAAAAAAAACTTATTGGAAAAACACATAATTAAACACTCGTATCTACAAGAAAACTAAAAAAAACTCTAAGCGAGTTTAATTATGGTTCACTCCTCCTACACGTTGTTAAAATAACTATTATTATATGATTTTATTTAATTATAAAATAAAAAAAAATTTAAATAAGGTACTTCTTTTGGTAGCTTGAGAGATTTGACAAATTAATGGGCAATTCAAATCAATTCAGAAATATTAATATAAATTGGTGCATTTTTGTTATATAAATATGATATTTTTCCCACCACATTCCAATAAGGACCATCAACGGGTTTTAGACTTCTCGTGACTTTTTGTTTTCCGTGAATTAGTAGTCAATTCAAAGCATCTAGACCGTTTGTAAGCGGTTCCAATCAATCCTTCATTGTATTTATATTTTTCGTGAAAGAAATCTATCAAATTTATATGGAAATCCGTTTTGTTGTGAACGGTATTAATGGGTGGTTTAAAATTAAAGGAGAATATTTAATGAAATACAAATATCGGACTAGGACTACTACGAGTATGTACAAGATGTCATTTTATCTCTATCACTCCGAAAGTGTGTGTCAGAGAAATAAGTTTTAAATTTGATGTTTTTTAGATTTCTCTATGAATTTATTAAAAAATAAATAAATTTTTTATAAAACCAAACTTGATAAGAATTATTAAACAACAACGGGAATTCTTTTAAACCTTAGTGTTGAATATTATTTTATTGACCTAGTTGTATAAATAACTGTTATGTGATATTAAGTTTTATAGAACTATACATCAATTTTTTTGTTAAATTTAAATTTAGATGTAGCCATTTTAAAAACGATTTCTTATTCTATTATTTGAATTCTATATCAAAGCCAATATTAATAATTTGTAATATATACGTATACATGATCAAAAGAGTATAAATAGTAGGGAAAATATGGACAAAATGGCATAGCGAGTGTTTTTGGATTTTGGCTGTTTCTAGCTCGCATCAGACTGAGCTATCATGTGATTCAAATGGCTTTGGAAATCCTGCCAAAGTTTGAACGCATTCAGTCCATGCGTCTAAGTGTCAGAGCCCTCAGAAGTTTTTCCACCGTAACGAGTTTTTATTTACATTCAGTTTAACTTCGCACATTGGCAGTTTTTCGCTAATTTACATATTATCATGGTGATTATCCCTTATTTTATCATCTTTGTCTTAAAATAAGATTTTCTAAAATTAGAATCCCATCTATATTTTTTAAAATTTTTTTTTCTTTGAAAACGATATATAGACAAAATGGCATACCTGAAATTTTGTCTATAAGTGGTATTTATTTACGGACATATATTGTTTATAGATAGCCAACATGCCCAGAAATTATAAGGACTCAACTCATCGACAGTCCTGGAGGCAAGACAATATCGAGGTCGAAATTTTCCTAATACTTCTCATTATAATGAAGAGAAATGTTCACGACTCTAACTCTTAGGACCTTTTTCCGAGATCTAGACCCGGAAGAGGGTGGTAAATTGATGGCATTGGGTTAACAGTTCATGGACATACGTTCCTAGATAAACACAGGTTTGTAAAATTATGCCATTAATTACATCGAATTTAGAGGTAAGTTTGTAAATTTGAGGTTTGTAAATTGCAATAAGAATGAGTTAACATAATATTTCAATTATTAATTTGAAATCAAAATTGAATATTATAAAAGTTATATATGATATCTTTTCATAATAAACTAAATAATGATCATTGAAACAAGTAGGCATTTAGTGATTCATTTTATAATCTTGTTGTATAAACAACTATTATATTGCCTTAGATGACATGACATCATTTAATAGTTTTGTAAGCCCACCGCTTGAAGCCGAGAGCGGCCAAGTCCCAAGCAAAGGTTTGGGCTGGACAGAGAGAAAGCGAAAGGCATTCGGTGCGCGGACAGAGAGACACTCATTATTTTCATGACCCGACAAAACCTGAGAATGCGAAGGCTTGCCGGCGGAATTTGGAATTTATTAGTTTCGTAATCATTTAGTTGGGATCTAATCAATTAATTGGCCATAGATGGTATCGTGGGGGTTTTCGGCAAATCATTGCCAACTTGTTTTGCAATGTACTGTAATTATGTCTATTTACATGAATGACAAAAACCTACTCAAACAAACAAAAAGTCGACTTTATTCGATTAAATTGTAGTAGTTCAGTTGGGTTTTTTTATTCACTCGATCGATCGATCTCCAACAAAAAGCGGTGATCGTTGTGCTGAAATGGGAGTGTTGTGACATTAAATTAGTAAAAGTTACTTACAACAACATTCCATTGATCGCCGAGACTGAGAACTGGATGCTGTTGACTTTTGACCTTTGTGGCGAGCGCGCGAAAAACGCTGCAGAAATCACGAAAAATGTGTGTTACTGAACTTGAAAACTCGAAAATTGATAGCATCATTAAGTAATTAATCGTTGAGCTCGAGTCTCGATCGTCTCAATGTCCATTTGTCCGCGGTCACGTCAACGTGAAGACAACGACGACGAGCTGCCCAGATTGATGGTCTTCTTGGTCTCTCCCTTTTTCACTCCAACCAACTTCAACTCACGAGAGATTTAGAAAAGAGAAAAAAAGAGACGAAAAAAATACAAAATAATATTGTTTTACGATTAAACTTCACTTGAGATGATTAGCCAACTGAGTTCACGTACTTTTTTCTTCTTCATGGCATACTATAATCTACATATGAATTTCTATTCTGGTTCTAATGTGGAATTAATTCGAGGAATCTTTTTAGCCTTTTGTCCGGTGGATCGACCCGCTTTCCATCTGTTGTGGACGTCGTCGTCGGTGTCTTATGAGGCTCTAAGGTAAGGCAGGGCTTGAGCACACACAAATTCCATCATTACTCGTTATTTGTCTAGGCAAATTAATATTTTATTAATCATCATCATCTCGCGCGCTCTCTCTCGCTTCGCTTCACCTTCAAATGAACCAACTCTTATTTGGCCATAATCCACCATTATCAGATTCTATAACAGAGCTTTGGCCGTGCTCAGAATACTTATTAGACAAACTATTATGCTGGCATGAAGAACTCCGCAAAACCGGACAAAAATGGCCAAAGACGAGAACCATCAAAAACACATTTTGCATAGAATTTAGATCGGTCAAATCAAATCCCCATCAACACAAGCCAGCATGTCTTCTAATGGCCATAATTCCCACTTTTTGCAGTCGTTTAGAATCTTGATTTGTGGGACAATGCTCTAAAAATATATTTAGAATATTGAAGAATTCCTAAACCTGGTGACAGATTTTTTTAATAGAAAAAAATTACTAAAAAAATTCTTAGACCATTTCAAATTAAAAAAAAAGACTTTGAGTAATACCAAAACCAACGCTTTTTATCTATTACGAATTCCGGATACGATGGAAGATTCATATTCTTTCCTTACATAAAAACAATCACGTGAGAAATAAAATATTTATATAATATTTTCATAAAGTTAGACTCTTTATCTTTATAAAAATATGCCTGATTTTATTATATTCTAGGGGTGTATTGTGTAACTTTTGTTCTTTCTAATAGTTTGGTTTTTTTCGAATGAAAATTAACCGCGGCCCAATTTTAATTTGAAAAATCCAAACGAGAATATAAAACTAAAGTTACACAATACACCCCCACACCAGAGTCCTGCAAGGTATTTAAATATCAAAGCCTTAGGAACAAACAAATAAAGTTATATGGAAAATAACTGAGATCCTTTTAATTTCTATAGATTGTTCGATAAGCTGTTCTAAATACAATTGTTGTATTAATTCAAATTATTTAATTGGTTAAAAATAGTTTAATAAATTAATAATTTGAACATAAGTAAAGAAATAATTAAAATTGCATTTTGTGGTATCAATAGCTTCATGCAAAAAATGAAAGTTCACACGCAAAAATAATTATTTTCAAATTACATAATTTGATTAATCATAAAATCCACTTTCATTAATTTGTTTACTTAATAAGTTATTGAACTTTAAATTCAGCAATAAATGTAATGTGATGAAATCTTAAAACAACACTTTTGGAATACCTTCTTTAAAATTTACAACCTGTTGCCATATGAAAGCTTATTTACACTTCCAAACTGTACTTTAATGAATTCAAAGTATAAAGATCTTTGAAGAAGGTTCTTCACGATATTTTAGAACAGAAAAAATAAACCTGATATCACAATTTCCTCCGATTAAAACCATTTCATAATAATTTTGATAAAAATTGTCATTTAATTAAACCAATAAAACGGTTTTGGAAGGTTTTATCAAGAACTTCAAAATAAAGCCCAAATATTTTAAGAGAAAGAGAATAGTTTTCCAATTCATATCTGTTTTTATTATATCTAGTTTTAGTTCACACGGTTCATTTGGAAAAATGAATGAAGCGTAAAAGTTATCAAATTTTGATAACTGGGTTCATTTTATTACACCTCAACTATTAAATCAATTAGAATTCAAAAGAGTAGATCCGATTAAAGGGCAGTTTCATAAAAATTAGTCTTTAAAACCAAAAGCGTAGCGAGTATTTTAGAGAAAACCTATTTGTTTAATAATCAACTCTTTTACAATTATTCTTTTAATGTATACAAAAACGAATAATGACAAATGATTAAAAACCTCGTTTGTCATTATTCATTTTTATACATTAAAAGAATAATTGTAAAAGAGTTAAAATCAATATAAATAAATTATCTATATTTATTCCTGAAATTTGCAATCTGTTGTGTTTTGTTGGCAATAAGTTGATGTATTCACATTTCGTACCTGACATACTGTCAACAAGAAAATTACTTTTCGTTGATCTTTTGAACAGAAAAAGATCAGATACGACGAATATATCAACAAATTTCGTTTTTTTAAATGGCTTTATACAGTATTCACTTTAAGTAATTTAAGGTATATTTTAAAGGCATTGATTAACGCAGATAGCAATATAATAATAAACAAACACTACAAATAATTCAATAAAAAATAAAATAAATTAACGAAATAACAGTTCATTATTGATAAAAGAATATGTTCTGAATGTAAACCCAATTATTTCTGGATAAATTGCTCTGAACTTGAAGAAAAGAGAACCTAATCAATATTTTGCTTTCATGTAACAGTCATTAGAATTGGGAATAAATCAAATGTTTAAGCACGGCCATTCTAATGAATGTAAACTGTATTGGATTCGCATGTTATTTGCCCATAAATTTCCAATTACAATTAACGCCGCCGCAATTTCTTTTACAATTTGCCATGTTTCGCAAGAAGAAAAGAGTAAACAGTGAGTGCCTCAATTAATCAAAGTGGGTTCAATCGGGAAAAAGTAATCGCAGTAATCTGCGATTCATAATAGCCACTGTTGGAGATCGAGATTAGCCTTTAAAATGGGAATAATGAAATAAACTGGACACAAAATAGGCGAGAGAACAAATGACTCTGACCATCGAGCATCTGGAGACTGGCTGAGCTTTCAATTACCCACCAGAACAACAACAACAAACAGAAAATTAAAAAAAAAAACAAAACGAAGAACCGTATGATAATGGGTTGCTGCAATTGCAACAAAATGAACAACAGATGGGATTCTGTGGAATAAAATTTCAATTATTCCTCGGTTATACTTTGATTAATCCACTTCTTTCACGTAAATTTAAATGGAAAAGCGATTGTGGCTTTTATGGCCATGACTGTGTCAGATTTTTCCACACTCTATATGTTTCTCTGTCTCTTTCTTCGATTAATAATTGCCTGATGGACCGCGAAAAAAGCGCAAAACTACAAAGTTACGGTGCTTTTCTCCCCTTGCTCTTCTTTCATTTTATTTAGCACTGAAAATTGCATATTATAGCATTGGATCAGGTGGTGAATAATGGGCAGGAATAGGCACAAAGGAAAGAGAAACATGCCTTTTATTCAAATGAGGAAAATTAATTTTCTACTCAAAAGGAAAAAGAATTAAACGAGTAAAAAAGAACCTGTGAACATTAATTTCCCAAGTGCGAAATAATTGCAATTAAGTTCCGAGTTTATATTTCGATTGGACACAAAAACTGCCCCTGTTGTTCACCATTCATTCAATGGCAGTGTCAGAGATTTATTGCAGTTTTGATGCACTTTTCTGCAATAACAACAAGATGGAAAAAAGAAAGAGAAAAGGAGCACAAAAGTGGACCAGATTGGCCATTAATCTTGGACTGAGTTCATTCTTTCGTAGTTCTGGCTGGTCGCTGGTCATTTGATGGTCTGTCCTGCACTAGTGATGCCACTAAGAGAACACGGGAGCTAATTTAAAAATACCCCGTGAATTCTTCCAGTGCCATTCCCTGAGCAAGACCAAATTATTTCAGCGACATCCTCCTTTTCTTCTTCTCTCTCTCTTGTTGAATTGTAGCTGATTCCCAGGTCCAGAGGTACTCGTATATACATGAAGTGAATGAATGAATGGACGGATAGATGGATGGATGTCAGAGTGGTGAGCTGGCAAGTAAATTGTTACCTTAATTAGTAAATAGGCAGGCATTCATTCCGAATAAAATACGAAACAATAAAACAATAAAAATCAAATTAAATTACAGTTTATATCTAGTTGGCTTGTTTTATTTCGCGAAAATAGCGAAAATTTATTGGCCACGATCTCGTCAATTGGAAATAATGACTGTCATGATTTGTGTGAGCACACGGCCATTAAGTGCTACAAAACTGAGGAACTGAGAAAGGAATAAAAAAAACAAAATAAAAAAAGTGGGGAGAAAAGATTAAAGAAATTATTGTACAAGACAATGTAAGAAAGGGAAGAGAGATTCCAGAGTTATTTTTACCAAACAAAGCATTCCAGTATCAATGGTTTGCGTTCCTCGGGGGACATGAAAAGAATAAAAATAATTTGGGGATCAGAGGTGATGAACGTGTAAATAAAGCTGTTTTCCTGGATCATTGAATCTGGACCAACTCTTCTTCCCTTTATTCTTAAATTTAAGCCACAAACCGAATCAAATCAGCAATGCCAACAACATGTTGACCCATCCAGTTGTTTTGTTCCTCTTCTGCTTCTCTCCCTTTTCCCTTCTTCCTCCAGTGATCTTTTCTCTGATCCAAAAAATGGTAATTTCAATCCAACGTCGTCCAATTCCAACGTGACCACGACTGATTGATTCTACATAATAATTGTTGTTTCTACCTAGATCGTGGTAAAGTACAAATGTTTGAAATGTCGATCTAGACACCATAATAATAACGCCACAAGTCTCCGTTATTCCTCGCTCCGCTTTTCATTCCAGTTGTTCTCCTCGTATAACCGCGCGATCGTGGCTCAAATTTATCGTTAAATTTTACCATAATAGAGAGACCCCCATTCTCATCGGGGATTAAGTGCTATGTGGTTTCTATTCTTATCTATTCAAAAGTCATGATATAATTATTGTTTTGTCTTTTGTTTTCAGTCGTGCTGTCATGTACTATTACTGATCTTTGCATGAAATTTGTTTCAATCATTTCAACGTGTTTTGCTTTATGTTTGTTGTTATTTGGTTGAAATGCACTTTGTAAAATACGATCATCTCGATCAAAACATAAAAATATATTGTTTTAAAGGTAAAGAACATTCAAATATAAGTTGATCAACCCTGCGATCGATTATCTTTTGCAATTCAACTTCGAATTCACATGAATTTGATTCCAAATTCTTCTTAAATGAAGATACAAGAGTAAAGCTCCGAATTAAGTGCCGATATCACCATCCATCCATTTCCAGCCCCTCCGGAGCCAGAAGCAGGGGAGATTGATGTTTACGATCAATCACTTTTACGCAATTTTTTCAACACATGACAGAAACTGTCATAAAATTAAGCTTTTAAATTAAATTAATCAAGAATAATTAACTTGGTTGTTACCAACACGAACATGATCTCAGGGGGGATTAATTAATTGGGTAAAAATTCTTGATCACATGGAATTCATGAGTTGGCAGAAATGGCCCAAAATTGAAATCAAGTCATAACTGCCAATAATGTCCCTCCCAGCCCATTAAATTTATAGTTTGGCGCAATAAAATGATCTACAATCTCCTCTTCTTGGAGGTAAAGATGTTCATCGCTAAATTTATTGATTTCGCTTTCGTTAAAGAATTCGCGATCGCGCGCGCGAAATGATCACCAACATTGGAGGTGACTCAGAGAAAACAGACGAGGTTCGCGCACTTTTGTCGCACTTTGGATATTGGATGGGTGTGAATTTATTTAATGGTGGCGCGAAAATGTCTAACTAGAGCAGAAAACAGGTCGCGCGGCCTCTGGCAATAATAAAACTACGATGAACAAAAAAACAAAAGAACGTTATCGAAGAACCAAAACCTGCTTCGATCGCGCGCGCTTCACTTATTGAATTCACTTTTAATGGGAATTGGAATAAATTTGTGGGTCGGTTTGTATTCCAATTTTTCACCTGCTTTTCAGTCTTTTTCATTACTTTTTTTTTTGGTTCGTTCCAACAAATACTAATCGATGGATAACCACCACAGATGCACCCAGTTGCCGAAGAGCATGATGTCACACACCGCCGCGGTCACAAGTGGCGCGCTGTTTAACGGAGTTTCCGCCGCCGTTTTTGTTGTAGTCCAGCCGTGAAGCCGGTAGACCGGCATTAAATGTTGATAATAATATAACAAAACAATGACTTGTCCCTACTCCACAAACCACAAAAAACGGGCCGACAGAGGCGATGATAGGCGGTTACACTTTTGGAAAATCACCCAAAAACCCTCGGAATGGAAGAATCTTTATCCTAAAGTCATAATTCCAGACTCATGAATGCCATTAAACTGCCTTTTTATATACATAATTATACGTATTTCTAAGTAAACGGAAATCTTGATTAGAGTTTATTAAATTATAATAACACGACTCCGCTTCTGATGCACCCTTTGTCAACCATTGTTTCGCTTCTCCAATTACCCGTATTTTGACGTCAGGCAAATAATTTACATACTTTTAAACGGCAATTTATTGCCATTACATGATTTGATGATAAAAACAAACATGTTACCGAATTTTCAATTATTTTCAACAAACATTAACATTTAATTCAAGGTCTGTTTGGGGAAATAATAAATTATTTCAACTAATCTCCTAAATGACATTTGGTATGGAAAATTTTTAACTTATTTTTAAAGACCATTAAATATTTTAAAATTAACACAAGTAATAAAGTTCACTCGAGTATCAAACAAACTTATAACAATCATAAATTCTCATTCATATTACTAATTTCACTTAGATTTCCTTGGATTATTTTTAAGAAAGATATGTAAAATCAAATTAGTATGAAATATTGAATTAATAAAAATAAATATATTGTTTTAATAGTATTTTTTAAGTTATCGGTCACTTTTTAATGTAAAATATTGCACTTTAACAAAAACAAAATGAAACTGTGAACACAAAAACTAAATATTTGATCGGATTTAACTATCAGATGATTAATCCGCCATGACAGTGCAAAAAAAACGGTAATAGGCCATAATTTTGCATGTTACACGATCCGTACGGTGCAATGATAATAATAAAAAAGCTCGTTACCACCTGACCAGCGCCAATTCTAATAACTGCAATTAGCCAGGCAATTTGAATCACAGCTGATGGAATTATTGAATCGCAGAGTGCGGTGATAATTTTTTTCAGAAAAGCGTTGTTTTGCTAGTTTGCAGCGTGTAAATTTCAATTATCGTGCTAAAACCACCGTGAACTTTTCACCGGAGCCTGGATTAGATCGGATACTATGGTTAGTTGGAGCGCATGAGCCACGAATAATTTGTGAAACGGGATTTATTGAAGAGAAAAGAAACCGTTTTCCACTCCATATTTCTTTTCGGCTTTTGTTTTTTCTGTTTTTTATGCAACAAGAACGGAGCACGAAGCCAACAACAGTATATCCATCATTTGAGAGAGATTGTGTTAAAAACGCCGAAAAGAAAGCCAACACGGGGCATAAAAACTATGGTTTAGAGTCGAAAATAATTACGGACAATTAGTTACAAATACACAAGAGTGGTGAAGTGATCGAGAGCGCGAGCGAGAGAAAAAAGTTCACCGAAGACGCCACCAAGAAACAGTTAACTGCGATCTCTGCTTGAACTTCTTGCACAGACGAACAAATGATTGCGATTTAGGCACCTTGTTGAGGCTGCTGTCTGTGGCTCGGATTTCGGCTCTAACTGTTTTCAAAACACTTTGTGATCACTGACACGATTATCTGCAGCAGCCTCTCGAATAAATATAGGAGAATAAAAGTGCGATCGATCCAGTTTCAACTGAAACTGATCGCATCGATGACAGTTAAAAGTACAACTATACTTTTATATCGGATCGTAGTCTGCGATCAGTTTAGAATGGAATGGGCCAACTTGGTTTTATGCTGTTTTATTGAAAACTCTCTGTTAGTCAATCAATTAAAAGGAATTTTCACGATCGTGAAACTGTTGTCGCTAGTTGGGCAAGCGAGCGTTGGACAAAAACCGTTTGGAAATTGCTGCTTTTCGGTTGCCTGCCTGACTGCCTTCTTGGCCCCACACAATAATTCACTGACCACAGGAAAATCGTGTTTCGCCTGATTATGTAATCCCCAAGTTGTTTGTCAACACTATAAGGTTCAGCGGAGGTCATTCGAGTCAGCAAAGTCACCCGAAACTCGAAAAAGCCGAATGAAATTCTACATTTTTCAAGTCGGTCGAGGATCGCAAGATCGCCAATTTTTCAACAATCAAATTGTGCTGTGGAAAGTGGTTTTCACGTTATTTACCGAACCCCGAACGAACCTCTTGAAAGAATTCAGTGAAATTACTACTTCTAACATTTATCTCTTAAATGTCATTTATAACAAGTTTCTATTCTCTTAACAACAATTTTTGAATCATGTAAAAGCGGTTTGTGATCATTAAACTCCGGCCCACTCAATTCGAGATCCGTCATCAAAATGCCTTAAACTTTATATTACTTCATTTTGTTAATTAAAGAACATTTACCCAATTGAGATAATCTACCTTAAATCGTAAAGTGAAACATTTCGAAATAATTATCGTGTTTATGTCACAAAGATTAAAATGGTGTTATACGATCATCTTTCAAACAATAATATCAAATTTCAATTTAAAAAACGATCATCTTACACTATCTTAATCCTTACAAATCTTTTGAAAAGAACACCAGTTGTTATTGTTTATAATTATAATTTTTGGAGGTTATGCCAAAATGAAGAAAAAACAAAAGCTTGTTAAAATGATCAAAACTAAGCAGCAAATTAAAGTCTTAATCGAGTTTTTTTTTGTTATATTTCGAGCCACCGGATAAACCGGGAAAAGATGACGGTCAATGACGCAGTTTGATGACCGATCTTGGCGCTTTTTCACATAATGAGATTCGAAAAACACATGGTCCGAGCTAATGAGCACGCTGAAGCTCGGATGGAAAGAGATGGAGAGGCATCCACTTCTCGTTTTCGGGCAAAAAGATGGCCAATAATTGTTGTCAAAAACACTTTCCACACCGTTATTTTCTGCATAATTATGATGATTGAGTTTCGGCGGAGATCTCTTGCGATCTCTCTCAAGATGAGACGTGTCTCGTGCCCTTCCACAAACATATCGGCGAATTATGGTGATTATTACACACAAGAAAGAAGAAAGAGAAGACCTTCTTCCTTGCGACTGGTGGTAATAAGCTGGGAAGAAGCCGGATGACGATTGGATTGTGGATGGAATGTCTTCGGCAGAGATGGGCTCTTTTTAGAGCTGTTCTTCTGTACTGGCATTACTTTATTATTGCACGAGGAGGAGCACACGAGAATGTCGATGACCTTTGGGGTTTGTTGTTTTTTCTAAGAAACAAATTCGACCACACGACTCCGGGGGAAGGAAAGAGTGAAAAGCGAGACATTACGAAATGTAGTGTAAGTATTCCGAAAGCTCGGCTCTGGTTTGATGTGATTATGAAGGTTTTCGGACAATTTCCCACTAAGCCACGATCGTACGGTAATGAAATGAGTCGAGAGGCATAAAAGAGTACTTTTTAATCAACTGTAGACAAAAACTTTGATGGAATCTAAAAAAAGAAAGTCTCTCTAGGAATTGAAAGAAGAAGACGAAAAAACCCTAAGCACTTCCCAAGAAGAAGAGTAGAGATCAACGTGATCGTCAAGGAAGAAGAGGCTATTCCAATTTATATATTCCACTGGCAGACGGCATTCTTCAGAATCAAGAAATACCAGCCCTAAGCCAACTACTACTGGTTTTGCCTCCATTTGACGATCATGAGACGGGGTCTTGATAGAGTTGTGAGAAGATCATGACCCTACGATCGTGGGGATTCTCAAAGTTGAATGTAGAGTTTTGCAAAAGCAGAAACAAGCCCGATTTAAAAATACACACTGTTTTAAAAAGTGCAGGTTCACACAAACACGAGGACGAGAGGAGGGAAGCCATAAAATTGACAACTGTTGATCAGAAACGATCTTCTCATTAACAAGAGCGCGCCGGCATGGACAGAGAAACAAAACATGTATATTGTGATGACATGTAAATTGTTGAAGAGGCAAACATACAAAGGGTGTGATTTAGGACAGACAATTGTCATGTTGTAATGCGATCAAGTCACCAGGTGAAACACACAGCTTGACAAAGTGATCGTAATGGTGGGAATAAATTACTGAGAGATGGAGAGATCGGTGCAAAAACAAAGCACAAACTGGACTGGCTGAGTATGATGTTGAGATGTGATGATCATTTCCCAGAACTGTGATCATCTCTCTGATCGCATAGGAATTCTAACTAAAGTTAAAGTGAACGGGGTTCAATTTCAACTTGAATTGGGAAATTTATTCGATCGATCGTTCGGTGATCGCGTAAAGCTCTTCAAAAAACCGCTTCGAAACCGTATTTCTTCTGTGTGTATTCAATTTCAATTTTTTCCATGTGTGTTGTGATCAACAACTTGTGGTATTATGATGACGAATGAAATAATTTCGACGGTAAATGAATTCTCAATTGTATAGACTTGGGGCAGCTCAAAAGCAGCACCAGCAGCAGCAACAACAACAAATTGAACACCTTTTGTAGCAGGTTGTGGCTGGCTGGCTGGCCATATGCTGCCTCTCTCGAATCTATCTTTTACGGCCAATTCTCACCCGAAAATGGAATTTTTCAAGACTCGGGGTCTTGAGCGCGCTGTTAAGTAGTGAACTAGAGACAGACAGATGGAATTAAAATTGCCCGGTCCGAGTTCGAAAAAAGTAACCACCACCGTCGCGCCGGGGTCACCAATTGTGCGGCACAGGAGAGTGGAGAGAGGGACACCTTTTTCCTGGCGACGACGACGACAGCCACGACCAGAGCACGGAACCCGTCATTAAATCCGACCTTTATGCCTCCTCGCCACAACCGAAAAGAGCCAAAAACAACAAGGCAGCGAAAAACTCTATACAAATCCGCGTCATTCATCGCGCGACATTCGTTCGCTCGCCAAAAGTCGCCCGTAAAATGCCAAAGTAATTGTTAGAATTAAAGTTAATCAATAAAACACGTTTACCTTTTCGCAATGTGAACTTCGCTTTTCGCAATCGCGAAACTGTTTTGTTAATTGTTTCTCAGAATGGGTCGACACACTTTTACGGAAATTTAACGTTATCACTTTCTGTGAGGCAGCAGCAACATGTTGGATAATTGTTAGTATTTTTTGCAACAATTAATGATTATTGAGAAAAAAAAGTGCACAAAACTTCACACTATTTCAATTCAAAATTGATTTAAATTGAAATATTCTTATTTCTTTTATGATAAAAAAAGAAAGAATTCACTTCACACTCTTCTATTTTCTCCGATCCTCCCGATCTAAATTCTCAAGTCCGACTGGTAGCAGGTTCTTAATGCTTGCTCATTTTCTGCACACGGAAGAAACCACTACTTTTTGGATCTCATCACCTGAGGAGGAGCGGAGCACTGAACGTGTTCACTGGCGGAAGGTAAACTTAGAACTGACTTTTCGAATTCAAATATTTTTACGTTGTTAATTTTTGCCCCGGCAAAGACTGCTGTTGTATTATTTATGTATCGGTGGCTGAACTTCAACAGGTAAATATACCGCAACAGGTAAATAAGTGGATAGACGAGTGTGGCTGTGAGCTTTTTATTATTTTTTATACATAAGAATTTGATATAAAATATGAGAATATAGTTTTATAAGGATGATTTACCTGTCCATGACATAATGTTTTCGTTTCTCTAATCCATCATCCATGATGATCTTCTCTCTGTCTCTCTCTCTTCAGCTATCATCTCGATCTCTTGGCTGATGATCGACAAAATGCTTATTTTACAATATAATTTATTGCTTCTAAAATATCGCAATAATTATTGCTATTATAGTCTGGCAAATTTATGGTTACATAATAGAGATGATCTTCTTCAAAAAGGCGATCATATTTTCCGATCATATTCAATAAAAATTAATAAACATTTTTATATTTCCATCAATAGGAAACTGTTATTAAATATTCCCAGAAGATCACCACTACTCGTCAATCTCATGGATCGGTATTGGTGTAATTAATTCTACCACACCTGTAACGATCATTCAACACAACTGCAGACTTTTTTTCTTCATACATTTTGTTTTTTATTTTTGGGGGAAGTTCATTTCCCCCTCGTTCAGCTCGTGTAAATTGCGGCAGGTTTCTAACCCCATGTTTGTGCACCTGATCCTGATAATCTTGATGTTTCAATTCCACGATCCACGATCACATGTGAGATCAATAAAATTGACGACATATTAGCGATCTACTTGTGGTTTATGGTGAGAATTCTGCCGCTAAGAATATGGATATTAATATCTAGCGCCATAAAACGATAAATCGCCACTTAAATATTACTGATCGTAAATAGATCGTCAGCATATTTTAGAGTTCAATCGAGTTACCGGTAAATCCAGAGCTCTATTGCCCATTTCGCAGATCACTGATTTTCATTCCCAAAATTTGTATTCTCGCAACTTATTCCCATCCAAAAACATATTAATTAACACATTTCGCATATATTAAACCCGAGCACAAAGCATGTATATTTTAAGGAGCCTCTCTGCTGGCTGCAAAGGCCAAAGCTAAAAATACCCCAAATTGCTTCAGATTAGGAAATTAATATTTAATCTTTATTATGCTATTTTAAATAATAAGATTTATAATGGGTCCAGAAACAACGGAATGCTTTTTATTTTGCTCAATTAATTAAATAACTTTTACTGGAATTTAATAGCAAAGGAACGAGTTATATTATATAAATTTAATGTTTTAAATATAATTAATAGCTATAATATTTAAGTTCTATGTTGATTGTAAAATTTATATAATATTTATTTATGTGTGATCGAAAAGATTTTTATTTATTTGAATAAAAGTTTTCGCACGACCCAGGAGTATACAAATTATATGAATAGTTAAAAAACCAGCATATACTTGTTGCTCCCGTTAAAACTTTACAGCAATATTTCATTTGGATGTCTTTTAAATATGGACAAGTAAGGAAGTTATAGATAATAATATTATATTAAATGCTTTATATTTTTCTATAATTTGGACAATAAAATTTCTAACAAAAAAATTGAAAAAAGTAGGTTTGAGTTATATTTGATTTTATTTTAAAAGGATTTTTATTGTGGTAGGTAGGTATAACTTTATTAAAATAATATAAGTTATAATCTAAGTTTTATTATTTTTTTCTATTTTTTTATAATTTATATTAAAATTGCGAAGTGAAAATAAATAACAGAAATGGTCTTTTTGGCCGCAATGACCTTAAAAGGATGATATACTATTTATATGGTTTTCGCCGTCTACTTTAAACACTTTTATTGAAAACGACTTACCTGCTGACACGTTGACGTGTTGACTGTGAGTTAAAATATTTAATAAAGAAACTTTTGAGGAGAGGTCTTATCCTTTTCCATGCATTTAACTGTTTCACTTTAAAATTTGAAATGTCGGTTTTAAAATAATTTAAATAGAGTTGAGTTTAAAAACTTTTTTTTTTATTTTAATTTATTGTTACTTGCAATAATCATAGACTTTTGTTTTATAACCCTAACCATGGTCAATAACAACCTATTGCGATGGAGATATTAATTAAAATTTAGATATAAAATACGAGTCACCAAAAATGGCGCTTATACAGTTTCTCAAAAAAAAAAGATTATTAATATATGATTAAGGCCTATAACCTCCGAGAGGGTTTTGCACCCAACGTACCATACCTTACCATTTCTATGATTTTGTTCCGAAATTCAGTTTTTATTCAATTGGAAGTAATAAATTTCTTATTTTCAAAAAAGAAGTATATTTTTTAATAAAATTAAATGTATAATTTTGATAATATGAACTTAATTAGCATAAAATGCATAATGTAGTGTATAGGACTTGCTTGATTTACATTTTGAAACACAAAGGATTACAATAAGGTTTATTAAATAAAATTTTAGATTATAAATAATCAGTAACACGATTTTATCAAAATTCTGCTTAAATCGATTTCGTCTTTATCTAGAAGTCGAACATAATTGAAGAAATGTGTTTTAGATATTCTGATATTCGTTTCTGAGAAAAGCGTCGAACAATAGAGATAGTAGACAAATTGATAGTGATAATGAATTTGTATTTTATTCAACCAGTGATAGCTGGTCGATTGTATTCTATTTTGAAGTTGAATACTACTGATTGGCATGTTTGACACTTTGAACACCTGTAATTTCACAAAGTAACTTATCAAAATCAAATTTAACATTTAGAATTTAACTTACTTTGGGAGACATTAAATCATGGCTGTTTACGGGTTCATTGCTGAAGATTAACGAGTTTATAAACGTATTCGGTGATTAATTTTGAACGATTTCACCAACTGTAAATGGTAAATAACTGTTATCATCTGTTAAAAGATACAGAGCATTCAAGAAAGTTTGGTGATTCTGCAATAAAATGCATTAAAATCACACAAATAATACAGTTCTCTATCATATTTTAAAATAATCTTAAGTTTGAAATAATTGACTTTTTAGGAAACCGATATAGTTATTTAAACAACGTGTGGGAAAAGTGAACCATGTTTAAACTCGCTTAGAGTTTTTGAGTTTTCCAGTAGAAACGAGTGTTTAATTTTGTGTTTTTTCAATAATTTTTTTACCAAATTTTATACAATTCGCGTATTTATAAGTTATTTTCCACGAAATATAAAGTAAAGAATAAGAAGACAACCCAGTACTAAACTAAGGTCTAAACACATACAATTAAGGAAAGTACTTGTCAAATGAATAGAACTTTTGGTCTCAATTTTTCAAAACATCACGACAACCTTGCACCATTTAAGAAGAACTTTACTATTTCTCCAGTAATGTGAAAAAATTTAAATTGATTAAAAAATCATATCATAGAGACATGAAAAACGTCAAAGTATATTTTCATTCTACGCTACTAGGATTAAAAATTAAAATTTTTAAGAGTTGAATTTTGGTTCAAATTACTAATTTTGTGTATTTACAAGATTTGTAATTGTCTGCGGATATTGAATTATACTTAATTCAACACTGTACGATTATAAAACAATTTCTAGAGAAAGCATTGCCTACTAAAATGTAAACATTTATCAACAGAATTGTATAAAATATCTTAAGTTTCTTCGAGTTAAAATGGTCTTGGGGTATTTCTTTTTTTAACAGAGAGATTTCTAATAAAATATCACTAATAAAAATAATTATTATTTATGTATTATTTGTGTAAAATTATTTTAAAATAATTTAATATAAATTAAATTATTCAGTTAATTTAATTTAACAACATCTGTTTTTAAAATAATAATATTATGTTCCAAATTAACTGAAAAAATAGCATGGTTTGAGTTTATTTCTATAAAAAAAATTAAAAACAATGAATTATTTCCATTCTTTTCAAAATTCCAAAAATAAATGTCTATTTACACACTTGTGCCAAAAATATCTGTTTTATTTCAAGATAAAAGAAATTATTTTCAATGAAAGAAATGAAAGCATTTTAAAATAAAATACGACATTTGTGCAATTCCATATTGAAAAGTAACCTGTTTCTACACATTATTATTGAAATATTTTAAGTTTAGAATTTCGTTAAGAGGTATTACTATCTCATTTTAATAAACACACTGTGTTTTACCAATTTAATTAAATTACATATTGTTGTCAAAACCAACGCTAATTAACAATAAGGTTGTATGGATCTGTGGTGGTATTAGTAGAGAAACGTCATGTGCCGGCTATCATTCATTGTTTTGATTTTGTATGCAAGAAAATTATCGATAATATTGTAACAAAACCCTTATAATACCCTTATAAAGTGATTAAATACGTGTGATAACTACTTTAGACAATAATTTTTGAGTCTAATAAATTGAATATTACTTATTTTGTGCCGAAATACGAAAAAAATCGCAAAAATTCTCTCACCCAACTCGGTAAAAAAGTATTGATATTTTAAGAAAATAGTGTTAAATTCGGAACAAGATAGAATCTAGATAATAATATACATCTGTCTAGTTCTCATTTTACCAATAAGAAACACCAACCAGATGGATTCATGTAATTTTTCTCCAGACTGATGACGTCACGTAAAATCCGGTCGACTTATACAAGGTTGAGAGACTTTGGTCAAAACCAAATTTATTTAAATATAAATTTAATATAATAATAATTTATATAATATAAATTTAATATGAAAATTTCGTTGTGAGTTAATATTGCACAATTTGAAAAAACCGCTGTGGACGATTTTATTATTATTTAATGATTAACTGGAATTTTTTCAGAATTACACAAAATAGCGTTCAATACACATGTGGAATAGGTTATTACCGCATTCATTTACCTATTTTTACTCGCTGCACTTGTCAAAATACATGATATATTCGTGCTGTAATAACATCTATTTTAACACTTGTATCGAAATATACTTTTCTGTTACATGTTATTGTAAAGTTAAAATATTATTTTCACATACCTATAATATTATATTTTTTGCATTTTTCATATTGAAAAGATAGCATTTCCACATCGATTTGAGTTTTGTAATGTGTCACTTTAACGCACTAGTGAAAATTTTGAATTTTTTTCATTATATAATGAAAAAACAAAATAAATTGGTGTCAAAATTCTGGCGCCATTTTGAACGATAAACAGCAAATTTTTTGGTCGGTTAGACCGTTATAATGTTCAAATAATTGGCAAAATATTTTTAATAAGTTTTTCGGAAATTTTAAGCAAATTGTTAAAAACAAAATTATATCCACCTCAGTTGTAAAATTCGTTCTACACTCATTTCTACATTAAAAACGGCTTATTTTATAATCTTTTAGCACAAATTACGAATTCGAATAAAAATTTAATATTATTATACTAATATTTCTAGGCACTAGTATACAATATTGATAAAAGTTGTCTTTACACCCTTGTAGCACAAATAACTATTCTATTTAAAGCAATATAAGGCGACCAATATTTTGTGTAATTAAAGAACAACAATGATGACTAAATTTTGACTTTGAGACCAATTTGTTGCATAGTTTATGACAATATTTTTTCACTAGTGAAATAAAAATTCAAAATTTCCATTTAGTGCCATAAAGTGAAACTACGAAACTCAAATGGATATTGAAAAGCGTATGTTTCGCTACGGAAGTGCAAAAACATATTTATTAAAATGTATGTTTCTTAAATAAAATATATGTCAATTTCGAATTTAATTATTCTCAGTACTAATTTAAAAAAAACAATTATTTTATAATATGTCGGACAAAACTACATAAGAGTGTAAATACGAGTATATTCATAAATCAAAGGTTTTAGAAGTTTAACTTAATTTACTAAAAATATGTTTTGTTTTGTATGAAACACGGCCGATAAACGTTACTAAACACACTTGCTTAGCATATATATGATAATAGTTATTTAAACAACGTGTGGTAA
>JXOV01000805.1:0-12366 GCA_001014945.1 Clogmia albipunctata | reverse complement strand
ACAAACAATAGATTCGGACGGCTACAACAATCGTAATGTATTACCAAAGTCATAAAAGTTATTTGAAAATCTTAATAAAAATTTATTCTTTTACAAACATACGAATTCTCTATAATTGTTTGAATAGTCAGAAATTTATCTGACATGAGAGTATATAAACTGAAGTGCTTTAAAAAAGTAATTATTAATTTATAACACAAAGGTATGTATTTTTTGTTTTATAATAATTTTCAATGGTGGTACATAGAATATGTGCATTTTTAACGATAAAAACACTAAAATTTACGCTTCTCTCCATTTATAACAACCTCTTTGAATGGTTTTATAGACAAAATTTGTTGAATTAAAAACTTCATGCTTAAGGAATGACCTTGATTGAACGTAATTTATGCACAACAAAAACACATAAAATTATTTTAAATTACAAAATGTAATAATTTGTAATAAAAGGGTGTGCAAAGTGATACTTTTATGACGAAAGTAAATGAGATTAAAAGACATAAAACATATACTTTTACAATGGAGACGTGATAATAAAAACTTATCACCCAATTTCATCCGAGTAGGCCTTTGTTGTATCAAGTCAAGAAATTATGCAGAAATAAGGAAAACCTTTTCTATATGCAACTTGAAAGCATTAAAACATTTTTTGTTGCAAAATTTAAATGGAAATTTGTTTTAAACAAAATATATAATTAATTTTATATGATTTAAACATTATATAATAAAACAATAACGTTATTTATTGATTTTGTTCTCAAATTAAGGTTATCGACGAATTAGATTATCCGGAAGTACAACGACACAACTGCCAAAATGACAATTTTACAAGAGACCAGGAAAACGAATAGCAGTTGCNTTAATTTTATATGATTTAAACATTATATAATAAAACAATAACGTTATTTATTGATTTTGTTCTCAAATTAAGGTTATCGACGAATTAGATTATCCGGAAGTACAACGACACAACTGCCAAAATGACAATTTTACAAGAGACCAGGAAAACGAATAGCAGTTGCATAGAATACGAAAACTGGTCTGATAAGTCTCCAGCCTTTTAGTCCGAGGAAGCTACTGTTACAATGAAAGATAGTTATTGCTCAAATTATGTAATCAATGATAAAGTATTAGTTCACTGGTACCAATCAGTGTCCAGGATTAATCGAAACAGTGGAATGAACTCCGAAAACGTACTCCTGAGGCTCCTTCAGGCGTTATCTATAAACACAATAAAAACAGTGGTTGTCTGGGAGATTGTTCTAAGCAATAGACAAGTCCTCTTGTGATATTGACATCATCGGGCATAAAGACTACAGAATTATCAGTAGACTCTCGAAATTGATATTTTGACCTTGAGGAAACTACCTCCTCTGGCTGTGCTAAGTGGAGTTACGTCCTTGCTTCCATGTGTGAAGGAAATATTCCTGATTGTGTCTGTCTGCATTTGACAATTTTTTGCTTTTGCATCATTGTTCCTCCAGACCGGCGATATGTTAAATAAATTTGGTTTCTAGTTTGACATATTTGACTATTTAAAATTTAGTCATGTTTTTTATTACTTTTTAATTATAAACTTTTACTTTGTGTTAATGATTTTGAAATTATTAACTTACACTAAATATAATTATTTGTGCAATTCCGTTTCGAAAAGAAAAATTTTCTTCGCGCAAATTGGTTCTGTAACGGTTTACTTTTCTGCAGGGAATGCTGAAATAATTCAAAATTTGCAAATTGACACCAATTTCATGAAAATACATATTGTTGTCAAAACCATTTCTTTGTGAATATTCTCATTTCACTCTAATAAACACACTTACTTATACTTTGGGTCAACAATTTGGAAAAAACCGCTGCGAACGGTTTTTATTTTTAATTCTCGAATAATTGGTTTTTTTCGGAATTACACAAAATAGCGTACGATACACATGTGAAATCGGTTATTACAGCACTTGTATCGAAATATACTATTTTATTATCTTATCTGATAAGAACGTATTATCATATCTATTTTAGTTGTCTCTTACAATAATAATTGTAACTAAATTCCATTGAGAGCAACTAGCTTCATATAATAAAATGAAATAAAATTTTTAAAAAATTGGTTTGTTAAAACTTTTTGACAAAGGAGTTAAAAATAAAAAAAATACATCTATCAAATTATTATATTGGAAATTGCATATTATTAGGCATTTTTCTTATTATAAAAAAATTAATATATCAATGATAATTTAATTTCTATTTATTCTTTCAATAATATAATATAATTGTGAATTTAAAAACATAACGCAGTGTGTAAAAATAAAAGCCAAACGATTTAATCGGCGATCGTGACAAAATTGGCACTTTTATTGAACGGTAAATTGGTACGTTATCAAATTGGATTTGATTTGACACCCCTCCCGATACGATAAAAACCCATTTTATTACCTTTCCATCATAATCGCACTGGAATTGTAGCACTTTACTATATTTCATAATTTTTCCAAAAATAACAAATAGTGTGTAATAACAGAAAATACATTTCAAATAAAAGCTATATTATTTAAAAGTCTTTAAATTAAGATATTAAAATTTTAGAAATGCTTATTGAATGAGTTTTATGCAAGAGTTTTAACACATTAACACTCTATTTTTTAGAAAACAATAATAAATGAAACTTTTCCTCATTTCTGTGATAATTAATATTAGATGAGTTTATTATCTGCACTAATTACTCGATTTTTTTTATCTCTAATGAGGTGATCCTACACTTTGACCTGAAGATCTATTGTGCTCCCTCATATCTCTATTCATTTGTCAATCTTTCACAATTAACAATTGAATATCATTTCCATAAATCATTATTTGCTCTTATGTTATTAATACCATTAGCTGATGATTCTATATAGAGGCTATTTTATTGAAAGGTTTTTGCCACCGAAACAGAACACATATATTACGAAGAAAACCACCATTCATAACTTTCATCTGTATCCGTTCCTTAAACAGCAGCAGAGTACTTGTTTTAGAAAGATCCGGTTTATCTCTTCGATTCTACGCATTCCATCCAAGCTTTTAGAACCCGACTAAATTCAAACAAATAATGTTGACGACGCTAGTTGTTCGAATGTGGAGGCCGGATATATTATTATGGCAAATAAATTTTGAATATAAAACATTACTGGGATTTGATTGTCAATTCTAAATTTTCTAAAAATATGGGCCATAATTGAACACGTGTACAGTTTTAGAAAACGAATGAAATGAGTTTTTAAAAGATAGTGCTTAGTTATGTGTTTTATTTAATTTTGAACAATTCTCTTATTTATTAGCAAATATTACTTAAAGTTTTAATTTTTCGATATATCGTGGAGTACATTGTAACACTGTATCAGTGTTATGAACTACGACTAGGTACTTCGATCAATATTTAAGAGAAATTTTACATTTGGTCATTTTATGAGGAAAAATTCTATTTGATTAATAAATCATGGTCTTCTTTATTGTAGTGACAAGAAAAACGTCAAAATATATTTTTCTTTCATGCTACTAAGACCTTAAAGCAATTTTAGTAGTATCATTTTCACACAAAGTACTTTTTTGTGTATTTACACGATTTGTGATTTTTGCGGTTATTAAATTATTTATAACTAAACAGTGTTTAATTATGAAGGACTTTATAGATGAAGTATTAACTATTAAAAAAATTTCCAATAGAATTCTATAAATACAAATTTTTAATTTGTTTAATAAAAAAGAAATAGAGAAAAAAAATTAAAAACATAGAATCCGATCTCTTTTAATCGGATTAAAGTATTATATTTTCATATTTAAAACTCAATTTCCTATGTTATCGCCAATGAATTTCAATTCAAACTCATAAAGTCAAATAACAAATCGAATAATGTGTTTTCATAGTAAACATTATTAAATATTCATAAATTGTTTTCATATTTTATTATAGAATCTATTAATATATTCGATGTTTATTACAATATCCAATTTATACAAAAATAATTCATTTAATTAGTAAATTCATTTGGAGCGTACACGTTTTCTATCATATATCAAATAATATATCATTATACAATTTTGAAAAGTAAAAATAAATCACGCCATTATATTATTTCATAGATATTAAATCTATTTTTATCCATCAAAAACAATAGATAATTATCTTTTACTGTCTAACATTTTTCAAATTTCCCGTTAATGGTATTTATTTCCAGTTATTTCAAATAAATGTCTATTAATACCAATAAAAATGCGAATTGTGTACAGAAAAATACATTTTAAATTTAAACTGAAACGTAATATTCAATTCCAATTTCAAAAAAGGATATATCATGCATTTAAATGGAGTGTCTAAAACATGTTTCCTTTTTTGCGTTAATCTCTTGTGTAATTAAAATTGAAAAGCATTTGCTTTGTTTTCTGATTCAACTTTTTAATTAAATTTCCGTTTAAAGCTTTATATTTATCCAAGGTTCATTAAAGAAACATTTTCAAGTAATTCAGAAATTTCATTATTTTAATATATTATATGAATGTTACACAAAATAAAAATGATATAAATTGGAAGAAAATTGCCTCTTATTATTTTTAAAGCCGTTTTTTAATACAAAATGGAGTTGTTTAAAACATTTCTGATATTAAAATTTTAAAAGGACTTTATTAACTTCTGTATAGAATAATTCATAATAACTGTCAAAATAACTAATATAGACCCTCTCATGAAAGAATATACTGCCCTAGTGTGCAGTGCCGAATGGCGGGCCTAATAAACACGTTTATCCACTATACCATCATTAAACACATAATAGTATATTTCGATATAAGTGGTGAAATAGAGGTTATTACAGCACGAATTTACCATGTAATAACCGATTTCACATGTGTATCGAACACTATTTTGTGTGATTCTGAAAAATACCAATTAATCGATAATTAAAAATAAAATCCGTTCGCCACGGTTTTTTTAAAAATTGTGGACACAATGTACACAAGTAAGACAGTGTGTTTATTAGAGTGAGATGAGAATACTCCCAACGAAATTGTTTTGACAACAATATGTATTTTCATTAAATTGGTGACAATTAGCGTGCTAATTTTGAATTATATCAGCACTCCATGCAGAAAAGTAAACCGTTACAGAACCAATTTGCTGGAAGAAAAGTCTACTTTTCGATACGGAATTGCACAAAAATAATTTTTAACTATTTTTAAATATAAAACAATAGGACCAGCAATTATGATAGGAAGGAAGAGCTAAGGCGATATACGAGGAGTGCGTATGATTGTCCACTTTTTGATACGTTATTGTGCATCATTGCAATGATCTTATCCATATATTTGTACATTAATACGGGCTATAATCCCCGATCGGGTTCTGCACTCAGTCTATCAACAACCATTATAGAAATACATAGTAAGCGGTCGTCATGAAAAAGAAACGACAACTTTTTTTCTGGAAGTAATGGAAATTCATTGGAAATCTAAATAAAGTAAACTTGAAACCAAAACGAGTATTCTTACACAAATCAATGATTTTATATTAAAATTTTGAAAAACTTCAATTTTAAAGAAGGAAATCTAGTTGCTGCAATTATTTTATTGAGGATACATCTTTCTGATTCTGTTTCAATAGTATTTTAAGAACAAAATTTCAATTTGAAAATCAAATGACCTTTTAAGACGACATTTTGTTGTAAACAAATGTGTATAAATTGTCAATTTTGTGAATGAAGCAAGTTGGTTTCTATGATCGATTTTGAATTGGACTTTGAATTTCCTGTCACAAGCACATTTAAAAAAGAAAAGATGAAATGGGGTTTTGACTGATTTGTATAAAATTCGACCGTGTTTACTTTACTGATTTAAAATTAAAATCTTAAATAAATTAAATCAACCTTCATTTAAATCTTTCCATTAAATCTGCTCTTGAAAAATCAATTCAGCAAAGTAAATAAGATTCTTATTTGCACAGATCCTATTCAACATCCTACTTGGAAATATTACCATAGTCTGGTTATAAATCGTGAGTCTATATTGACATTCGTCATTCAATTTGCGGAAACTATGCAATGAAATTTCTCATTGAATTGAAAATGTCTGCCTGAATTTTCCTTTTCAATTCATTTTCCGAGCGAAAGAGAAGAGCCGAAGACGAAGAAGTCGAGTTGTGTGGCATTTCATAAACACAATTTTGCATAGTTCAGTAGATGCGATCCGTAGGAGTTATCTGAGCTGACATCATATTACACGTCTCTGACTATATTGGCACTGGTGCCATGGGGAGGAATTGACAGCGAAGACAAGACTGGAGCAGCTTCTCTTATGGAAATTTCAAGTTCAACCGTTTTCAATATATTCAATAAATAAAAGTGCAAACGCTCATAGTGTGTCAATAATGTTCAAAATACGAATTGTTAAATTATGCCATGTTTGTCACACGCACGCATGATACTCGTAGTAGGCCGTATTTGTTTTTTCTCCTTCGCTGCCACCAAAAAATTGACGTCAATTGATGGCGTTATTGAGGAGAACGGGAATCCATCCATTCAAATGCAAAGTGAAAAGCCCTTCAAAATAATATCCATCGTCATGTCAGCTAGAGTGAATTGGAATTAACTATCTCTCTCCACCTCTTTTCCATTGTGTATTTTTTTTATCATGATGTGTGTGAGAGTGTTTAAACTATAGATGGATTCCCGATAAAGCCTAACCCGTTCTATTTTCGCAACTATGCTGTCGACGTCGTTGTCGCCGACGATTTGCATAATAAACAGATCGGACGATCACCCCGCACTCCACCTTCCACCCTCACTCAATGGAGATTTATTCCAAAGTTGACTGCTCCAAAAACAATAGACTCGATACGAAAATAACTATCCCCAGCAGGGCTGTTTGTCATTGCCTCTGCCGTGCTCTGTTATTGCGAGGGATGACGGATGAGGGTTGCGGGGATTCGGATCAATTACACAATGGTACATACCTGTTAAACCAGTCGTCGGTGTAGCGCGGATAGGGAAAGGGGTCGTTACTGCTAAAGTCGTAGCTCGCCTCCGCATTCTGCACACAGTGAGAAAAGAGGGATGGAAAAAATGGAAAACAACTCGTGAATGAAACAGAGAAAACCAATATATGAGAGTTCTAGTTCAAATAATGACTGTATACTGAACCAGTGCCACGTTACATCGCCAAATAGAGGATTTCATCATGTGGTTAAACAGGGTGGACCGGAGTTTTAAAAATGTAAACAATATACGTAAGTAAAAAATTATAATTTTTTTTCCAATGGACGCTGAAGCAAAGGGTCTGAACTTGATAAAGTTTCCTAGATTTTGAATGACGTTATATTCCTTGCAATGATTTTTTTATTCGCAAATTGTAACCGGATAACCTAAGTAATTATTAAAAACCATTATATGTTACATAAATATAATGATATTTTATTTCTAAAAACACTAAGTCTACACAGACGGGTCCCATACACTACACTTATACGGGGCCCGGGCAATTCGCATGAAATTTACTCTAGTCGGTTTACGCTTATTAGGCGTATTTTATTATCGGGTGCCAGAGTCAATTTCATACAAACCACCCGGGTCCCACACAAACCCTATTATCAATTCTATCCTACTTTGTCCATGAACAATATATATATATTTTTTATAACAATATCAGACGCAAAAAATATTAATAATTTAAAAATCAAAGTTGAAAAAAGTCTTTTCCGAAATGATTTCCGAAACTTCATAAAAATCCATACCACCCTATTTAAACCGCAGAAGTTCGCAGATAATGGCGACAATTTGGCAGTACATGGAACTGGGAAATGTACTTGAAGCGATATTATGTTTCTCGGCTCATTGTGGGTTCGAATTCGCCCCAGCGCCATCGTTATACTTACGTAATTGTACTTCAAATCTGGATGCATGTAATCCACACCTGAAAGAATGGAATTGCGTCAGACACGTGTCGCATCATAAGAAAAGCGTCATTACAAAAACAAAACAAAAGACAAACGAGCAAATTGAAAGAAAGAGACATAAAGATTTATTTAGAAGAAAAAAAAACAAAAGAAGAATAATAAAATTCATGGCCTACCATCATCCATAATGGCGGTGGTGACATTCTTGCCGGTGATGCCTTGGTCCCAGGCGGCCTGCACGTTCAGGTCCAGCCTCGGCTTGCCTCCGTTCTGACCGGTGTTCCTTAGGTACCACTGGAGCGGGAAATAGGGATCGGTGGGCACCTTGTCCGCCCCTCCACTGGCCACGTCCTGGGCTCGCACTATCGCCGGAATGGCCGGTCTCAGGCCCCGCTTAACCCGCACGAAACCCGGCTGCTGGACGGCGCTGTGGATCTGAACAAAGGAACCAGCGCCAAAAGGAAGAAAAAACAAAAGAGAGAAAAAAACGCATTAAGAAAAATCAATACAATTGAACACACATTACGATTTTCAATTAGCGACACAGATTTCAGGCGAATAAAACGGTGGGAGGCCAATTCCGAGGAAACAGGCTCAGGGACACTCTGCCCAAGGCAAGGCTCAAGCAATTTTCAATAACAAAGAACGAATCAGCTGAAAGTAAGTCTCCATTCACAATTTTATTACAAGCTCAACAATTTCCCCCGAATTGGGGCTTGGAAACATGTACCATATGTGTTATATTGTTGAATTTTTGTTTTATATTTTTATTTTATATAATATTAACCTTAATTTTGTGTAAATTGGAATTCAGTGTAATTGGATAATAAACGTAATTCTTGTTCTCAGAAGTGATTATATAAAGTTTATTTTTTATAGGAGTGGCAGATTATTTATAACGTGTTTAGATAACAATTTTGTTTTAAATTTTACGTCTAATAATTTTAAAAATAAATTCAACCATCTAAAAATAAAATTGTTATTGCCTTTTAACAATATTAAGTTTATAAATAACTAAAAGCATAATGTACTCGTATATTATCAATCATAGTTTGAACAAAAACGTTTTGTAATGTGACACTTTTTTATTACGGAAGAAAAAGAAATTCATATTCTACATAGTCAGTTAGATTTCTGTCAAAGTTTTACTTTTTTGTACAGATATGACATAATTACAATGACCTTCTGACTTTACACCCATCCATGTAACAAGAACAAGAAGAACTCCGAGATTATGTTATCGACAAACTTTTATTTTTCCGATTTTTTCAATTAAAGAATACATATTAAAATAAAAGTTAGTTTTTCACTGTCTTAAGTTAAGTATTTAAAAATGACGCTGTAGTATATTTCAATACAAGTGGTAAAATAGAGGTCATTACAACACGAATTTACCATGAGTAAAAATAGGTAAATGAGTGCTGCAATAACTTATTTCATACCTATATCATATGTGTATTGAACGCTATTTTGTGTAATTCTGAAAAAATACCAGTTAATCGATAATTAAAAATAAAAATGTTCGCAACGGTTTTTCCAAATTGTCGAACAAGTAAGACACAGTCTAATCAAATTAGAGGGAGAACCACCACTTAAATAAATCCGAGTTGATTGGAGAGAGATAGACACTTCCCCCTCTCACTCTAATAAACTTTATCGAAAATTTGTAGAGATTCGATTATGACAACAATATGTTATTTCATTAAATTGGTGACAATTTGCGTGCAAATTTTGAAATATTACCGCACTCCGTGCTGTAAAGTAAACCGTTACAAAACCAATTTGCGTTAAAAAGAGGCTACTTTTCGATAAGGAATTACACAAAATAATCTTTGTACTTTCGTATCTAAATGTAAGCTTTACGACATCGATTTAAGTCCCATAATGAGTCTTTTTTTTCACTACACTTTTGCAATGAAAAAAATGTAGTGAAAATTTGGAATTTACTAGTGACAAAAGAAAGTCACAATCTTATGAATAAATTTGTTTCAAAATTAAAATTTCGACGCAATTTTTTAGGGAAAAATATACAATTTTAAATCCAGGCCGTTATAACGGTCAACTAGTACCCGAAAACTGTTAAATAGAGACAGTTGCAACGGCAAAAATATTTAAATTAACTTTTCATGATTTTTTTAGAAAATGGAAAAAAATATGTCCTTATCGGGTGTAAAATCCGTGTTTAAAATCGGTAACGATGAAAAGCTTTCGTAACGGCAAGTATTTTACACGCAGTTTCTCCTAAAAACGGCTCATTTTACATTCTTGTAGAATAAATAACTATTCAAGGAATGGTAAAGTTTTTTTTGCACTCCAACAACATACGCTTTTCGATATCCATTTGAGTTTCAGTGAAAATTTTTAATTTTTATTTCACTAGTGAAAAAAATGTCATAAACTATCCAACAAATTTGTCTCAAAGTCAAAATTTTGTAGCCATTGTTGCCCTTAAACTACACAAAAAAAGAGGAATTCCAACCGTTAACGGTAACTTCAAAAGTTAATATTTCACTTGAACAACTGTGAAACATGTCAATTTTTAAATGTAAATAATGAAATTAAATGTGAAATTGTAATAATTTCAGTGCTCATGAGTGGAGTGCAAAAAACGTTACGTCCTGCTCAGGTGTAAAGTCCTGTTTTTTTAACTCGGAAACGATGAATCACTCGCCTTCGGCTCAAATGTTTACACTCGTTTCACTCATTAAAAATCAGTTGACTTTAGCACTAATCACTATTTAAATGTTTCATCTTTTTAATTTAAAAAAACAAGGATGTTTATTTTTACATAGATTTATAAAACCATTACGAAATACATATTAAAAGGAAGCTATCTTCATAGGTTCAAATTTGATTATAAGATCTGGGCCATCCCAAATAAACGTTGATGTCAATAACGTTTTCTTAATGCGAAATTATTCCGGAAACAGACCAGTGGGCAGAATAATAAAAGATTATGAAATGCTGACAACCCAAACACTGGATTTATATGTTGAATACGAAGAAAGGCCCATATGTCCATCAAGCCGGAAGTAAATGGACAAAATCAACAAATCTTTAATATTCCCCGAGATTAAAGACATTCCAGTATTAATGATTGGGGAATTTAATTATAATTAAAGTCCAGTTTGACGTCATAACTTTTCGTGGTAATGAAAATTAGCTTTTGAACTCGTGGAGATGGAAATATTCGAAGAAAGTGGTAAAGCCTTAGGAAATACGAAACCGAAACCTAATCACCGGTTCGAAAGCTAAAGATTTCTCCTCTTATTTGAGCAAAGTTCAAAGTTTGACCGTCACTTTGTCGTTTGACCTAGAAATCTGTTTCTATGCCATCCATTACATGACCACCCATAAGAACTGGCCGCCGAAAGATTGCTACAGAAGCGGAAACAGGAAACATATAAACCCAGACTCGGTTCGTTGTCTTTCCGCATTTCTGAACCGACAATTTTCTGGGCGGATATGATATGGTGTCGGTTTCTTAATACCCTGTTTATTAATTTTTCGGTCTCCTCTTTATCTCCTCTCTCCTCTATTTATCTCATTTTATCGTTCAGTTGCGATACGATTAAATAAACAGCATCGTTCTCAGTCAAGTGGAGAGCCCTGACCATTTTATTACTGTTGCGAAAAACTCTGAACATCGACAGCTGCTTTTCATTAGAAAAAACTTTTCCTATTAACAATTCAATTTGCTTCTCAAATAATTATTGTTTGAGTAATACTTTACACTTTCTGAGCAATTATACGTATTTTAAAATATAATTATTATGTTTTCGAGTGAACCATTAAAAAATAAATATACTTAGGCAATCAAGTATTTTTAGTTTTTTTTGCTTTGGGGAAATTTATTTCATTTTCCTCTGTTATTATTGTGGAGATTGATTAAATCTATCGCTCTAAGCAATTTTTATATATGTACCTGACGGCAGATAAATTTTATTATCATGGCAGTTCAATTATTTTTTCAATTTCCGAACATGTTTTATTACACTTTTATTTATTTTGAGCCTCCGCACTTCTTTTTATAAAACATGTGTTTCAAATTATACAAACTTATGCAACACAATTCAATTTCTAGTACCTCTTTTTATATTTTGTTGTTATTTTAATTTAATTATTTATTGTTATTTATATTAATTCCTTTGTATTACAAGTATCTTAGAAAGATCCGGTTTATCTCTTCGATTCTATGCACTACATCCAAGCTTTGTAACCCTGCCTGAGTCAGACACATACTATTAACAATACTAGTTGTTCGATAGTTGAGGCCGGGGATATTTTTTTGTAAATGTATTTACACAAATATTAATCACAGAATGTTGACGTCATTAGTCAAAACGAATAATGAACTTCAATAGATAACAATTGCATCCGGCTTTATATTAATTACAAACCCTTTTCCCAATTCTGATAAAACAAGTACTTGTTTTCATTAATTTATGCTT
>JXOV01000804.1:408-24727 GCA_001014945.1 Clogmia albipunctata | reverse complement strand
TGTTTTTATTCTAGAAAGTATTGATTTGATACTTCTCCATNTTAATTGATTTCCTCTCTCTGATAAGAAACTATTAATTTGAGATCAGGAGTTCATTTACAATTCAGTTTAAGTATTTGATAACAATGACAGAAGTGTAATTTATTTCCTAAAATTTTAATTAGTTTCATTATCTGTTTTTATTCTAGAAAGTATTGATTTGATACTTCTCCATTAATTAACTATGATTCTCTCAGTACAACAACCTATACCTATAACTATATACATATCAAAATAATTAAAAGTAATTGATTTTCAACAACTTTTTTAAAAAAATATAAAGTTTTATAACGATCACATTTAATATTTTGAAGTATTGAGATTTTTTATTTTGTTCTTTTTAGACCGAATAAAAATTTTATTGAATATTTACTTTACTTATATATAATATAGTATAAATTAAAATTTAAGTATGCTGTCCCGTTTTCCGTCTTATGTAAACTTCATACAATTAGAAGACGAGAGAATCTTCGTTTTCTTTGATGTTTGTAAAATGGAAAGACGGAAAATAAAAAAATATAAATTGTATTTAAACGTTTTGTTGAAATTTATGATATGATATCTTTTTTTAGTTTTATCCGAATATAAGTAATTCCAAAACCAAAATAAATCATATTTAAATAAATATTAGGTAATTAAAAATAAAACATTTTAGTGATCTTACCAAATAGACTGTACTCATCGATGCATGTTCGTAATTTTGCGAAGAGTGGACGATTTGCAAGAAGGAACATAGCAGCTAACCAGAAAGAACTAATGACTGAACAATGTAATTCTATGGCAAAGAGTCGAGGTGGAAGAAGGCCAACTTAAACCGAGAGAGAGAGAGAGTGAGTGAACCACCAACAAACAAAGTGTGTTGCTGCTGCACCATTATTTGCAATATGTTTTGCGCAAATTGCACAACCGCCACCCTCAACTTTTTGCTGTTAATGTTCATGCTATACATTGTAAGAACTTTGTGTTTATTGCTCTGTTGATGGTTAGTTAGATCCTTTAATTTGATGCCGCATTGCCTCGAGCAAAAGCAAGTAATATTACACCAACCAAATGAATTATATGCAAATTAATTGAGTAATTTTTGCTGTTAATTCCAAGTCCCTTTTATGAGCGTTATGACTTCAAGCGGCTTTGTGGTGGGTTTTCAATTTGTTGTTCTTTTACCGAACAAATGGTAAAATGTAACAATTAAAAGTTACAATTGCGTTATATAATAAAAGCTATTTAAAGTAGAGTTTAAAAAAACATTCTAGTTTTTCACAGGTGAGCTTAATTATTAACAAATTAATTGGACAGATTTTATTGCAAAAAAAATGCACTGCCAAAAAACATATACTTACCAAAAAAGAATTATTCTTTAACTCATACAATTTTTGTTCTTATTTTAATTTTATTAAAAATTTTGAAAATTTTGGTCATAACATTCATTTATTTAATTATGAGTTTATAAATACAATTAACCTAACACAACTAGATGGGCAATATTTAAAATAAATCTGTCTTAAAATAACGAGGATAACGAGTGCTTTGAAAGAGGCTCATTAATTGATTAATACTTATCGCCCATGTTTTATACAATGATTTTTATATTTTGAATTAAGTTTCGTCATTTCTACTCCTGTTCTTATATGAGTTCCCGTATCGTCACATTTGTTGGGACATCATAGGGGCTGGAATTGGAGTGGAAATTTAAAACAAAAACGATATAAGTAATTTGTAAAATAAGAAAGAGATAGTACAGTTTAGCTCAAATAAAATCATTATTTGTTACAGTGAGTACCTGAATAATAAATTCTGGCGCCATTTTGAATATTGAATTGCAAATTTTCCAACCCAGGCCGTTATAACAGTCAAATAAAGGCCGATAACCGTTCGAATTAAGTAAGTTAAAAACGGTTCATTAAAATTTAACCTTCCTAACAAACTTTGATTAAATACTTATTTGTACTACAAGACTGTAAGTACAAAAAATTATTTAATAAAAATCGGTTATTGAGGTTAAATTTTAATATATTTTATACTTTTTGTTGCTCAAAATTGATATTATAGCACTGAATTTGCTCTGTCAAAGTCGTTTTTATACCACAAGTTCTTTAAAAAAATTCTTTGAAGCGTTATTTTTTTATTAAAGTGTGACCTCCGTAAACAAATTTAATCAATTTACATGAAAAGTTACTTTGATACTGGATGTTTTATTGTTAATTATTGACGAACTTCGGCGAACATTATTCGACACTCTCAGATTACAGTTATGGATTTTTATAATTTAAAATTTCTGTTTCGAATCAACATTTTGTTATGAAATATTATCAAAAAGATTAGTGAAAACTATTATCCAAATATTGGAATTTGTTACGGAGAAATTCAAATCGATTACCAATAAAGTTTCTCTAAGTTTATTGATCGGTGCAATGAAATTATAGTTTAACAAAATTGCAAAACCGTTACACTGGCTTATTTGAATTTATTCAAATGCAATTATGTTCTATCGTATTTCCACATTACGACCAATATATTTTATAAGCAATAGTGTGTGGAACATATAAAAATATATTTTTACAGAAATTCGAGGAATTTTAAAGATTTTTAAGTTAATCTATTTAAAATTGCATATCTGTCTCGTGGCCTATGTGGTAACGCATCCGGCGGCCTCTTCGGAGTCAAGGGTTCGATCCCTGGGCGGGTAGGATTGTCTGGGTCATTTTTCAACTGGTCTAGATGTTATTAATTGACTAATAATACACTGAAAACAAATGGTCACCGAAATGCCGAAAACCCGTTGGTTGAGACCCCCCCTGTTCCTTACAGGAATTGAAAGTAAAAATTCATTATTTAAAATTGCATAAAATTTAGTATAAAACACGGTCGATAATTATTAAACATTCGGGCTTTCTTTAAGGTCTTATCTGATCGACCTTTACAGATTTCTTTAAAAGATCATATAATGCTTAAATACTTCTTAGACCACAAATATTAGCAATGTCATATGAATACCAGTTTATTTGATTAATAATAATAAATATTATTTAATTATTCAGTGAATTCTATTAACCTAAAATAATAAACATTGTATAAAAAGCTTGTTAGCGTTGAAGTTATTCTTGAGGTATAATTTATATTCCGTTTAACCACTTAGGAAGAGAATCTCATCTGAACGTTTGAATTTTATAACCACATTATTGTACTCTTCTTTTTTTTAAATATAAACTTTATTTTCGATTCGCGAATTGAATTTAAAAACACTAAAACCGAAATCGTTTAAGTGATTACCTCTTATATCCGGTTTTGGCGCAAAATTTACCAAGAACTGAGATTTGATTTTATGACTTTGGGGGGGGAGCAATAAAATTAAAATTCAATTAAGACTGGATACTTAATCTGGGTAAGAAGCGATCATTTGAAAGGGTTCTGAAGACGAGAGCGTTCTCTGATTGGCATCTTGGGAGAGGAGATCTTTTATTGCAAACACTTATTAGCGGGGAGCAAAGAAGGACCCGGTTAAACCAGATTAATTTGAATCACAAAGGCGGCCACAGAGAATTTTACTGTCATTTTTATGGCCTTCTTAAGCCTTTCCGACATCTGGATCGTGGTCCGTTTCGATTCGGAACGATTTGATTATGATTATTATGAGGAGAGAAAGAAATTCATGAAATTCCTTTAATCGATTTATTAATCACCGTAATTATTTCGAGTTTTTCTCTCTCTTTGGGGCTTATGGTGTTACTTCTTTTTTCTGTTCTTTAATCTCTTGTTTTTTCAATCGGTTTTGTTTTTTCATTCGGTTTTGTTTTTTTCATTCGGTTTTGTTTTTTTCTTCAATGGAACGAGTAAATTGACAGAGGAAATTTAATTCAACAGTTCTGGGGCTTGTCAACATCAATTAACCCTTTATGTGTGTGTCTGTTTGGGAATGGGTTTTTTTGCGCGCGCTCACTCTCTCGCCTCAAAAATGTATTTATTCATCGTCGTTAAACAAGATCAACATTTTGTGGGCGAGAGATGATGTTGGCAAAGGAAAGGAAAGAAGGCAAGGACAGAGGAGAGTCAGGCAGGAAAGAAGAGAAATGTTGTTAAACACTGTGTGTTGTGCTGTGTGCCCACCCACCCACACAAACTCATTCCTCCTCCACTCGCGCTCTAAGCTGTAACACGAAGACGACGACGACTATGAGGAGACGACCCTGGAAATCAAATATTGAGCACAAGATAGACAAAAACATAAAAACCAGAGGGGTTTTGTGAAGAGAAATATGTAAGGCCAAAAAGAAGAAGACAAAAAGAGGAACTGAGGAAAGGACGAGGAAGGCGTCTATACGAAATAAAAGTACACATAGCAAGTTTAGCTGGAAAAGCGGAGCTCACACACAGAATAACAATAATCCCCCCTGAAGAAGAATAAAAACGAAAACGACGACGACGACGAAAAAATTCTGGTGGAATAATAAAATGATGACGATAATAATAATAATAAGGGTAAAATCGAGTTCTTCTTTCGTCTCTCTCCTCCTCGTTCCTCTTCCAACTACATCTCTCTGTCTCCGCCACAAGAAAACTCCACGTGGAGTCGACGGTGAAATGTCCAATTTTTTATTCGCCCTCTTCTTCTGCCTCCTCTGCTGCTCTGCTTCGCCAACCAGGGCTTTGTTCTTCCCCTCGGTCCTCCGCTTTTTCAGTGCCCAAAATGAAATTCAACCCACCACCACCTTTCCCAAATTTAGTGTACTTCGTCCACACTATTATTAATTTTTAAGCCCAATTTCCAATTATTAGTACTACTACTGTTGTGGCAGTGCAGTTTTCGGCTAGTTAACCCTCGTCGTGACAATTGAATTCCGGTTCTCAATACACTAATTGCCATCTGTTCCATTTAATTAAATGTGTGATTGTTTGCGGGGTAATTGAAGGGATTTTTGCAATTACTTGTTTTTGATGATATTTTGTTCATTATGTAACAAATGTTATATCTAAAACATAAATCATAAGAAAAAACTGTTGTCTTTTATTTAAAATGTTCATAATGTTATTTAGTTTGTATTGTGTAAAAATTTTGCAGTTTTAGCGAAATTTCTTTGATATTATACAAATAAATCTGCTCGATGTTAATTAACAAAAGTTAGTGAATAAAAATCATCAAAATCCTTAAATTTGTTATTTTTTCTAATTCATAGTATTAACAATTGGACAATAGTTTAATACTAAAAAACGCCTTTAAGCTTTAATGTTAATTTGTTTTATGGAATTTTGTTGCTTAAAATTGATATTCAGACATTAAAATTTGTTCTGTCAAAGACGTTTTTATAGCAAAAGTGCTTTAAGAACTCTTTAAAGCGTTATTGCTTTTTCTTTATTATTGAATTGTGACCTCCGTGATCGATTTTAATCAAATTATTATAAAAGTGAGTTTCATATTGATGTTTTAACTGTAAAAAACAGACATTTAATTTAAAGAGTTCTTAAATAACAAAACATAAAAACCTTAAGTTTTATATACTCTCTCTCTCTCTCTCTATCTCAGATTACGGTAATTGGAAAATTCTGTTGCCATTCCATTTTGCTATGATATAGAAACATAAATATCAATGAAAACTATTATATTATCCAAATATCAATGTTTGTGCCGAAGAAATCAAAAGCAGTTTATGAAAGAAGTGCAAACAAAAAAGAAGTCAAATAAAATACCGAATCAGTTATACTGACCATTATTTTAATTATAAAGATTCTCTATACTATTTCTGGAATAACAAAAATATATTTCTAAACAACAAATGCAGGTATAGAAATATTATTGGTGAGGAACAGGAAAACCTATGTTTCTTAAAAAAACCACAGAATTTTTGTGAAAATTTATTTAAAAATGCATAAAATTTTGTATAAAACATGGTCGACAAGCATTAATACACAATAATAATAATATTTCCCACTTCATTCCATTACTGAACCTGCGGTAGTCTCAACCTCAACCATCGGGTGGTAGACTTTTGGTGACTATTTGTTTTCAGTGTATTATTAGTCAATTAATAGCACCTAGACCAGTTGTAAACGCATCCAGTCAATCCTTCCATTTTATTTATATGTTTGCGCCTTTACTTATTTATAATTTGCTATGAATATTATTTCGCAATGTTATGATATACACAATCGGAAAATCTTTTATCGCGTTGAAAATTGTCCGCCCGGGATTTGATCCTACGACCTCCGGGGAGGCCACTCAGACGGACAAATACACAGGTCTTCTTTTAAACACTCACTACACTCGTGACTTTGAATAACCCTTGTGTTTAATAATGTCTTATCTTATAGACCTTTTCAATTTTTTTTAAAATTATAATTATAAAAAATAAACTAATGGGTAGTCTTCACTGAAACTTGGTTCGAGTTCCTTTGTTCTCTTGTTTGCTAAAACCCAAAACAGGTTTTTACGAATAATGGCATTTCCGATATGATAAATATATCAGACTGCATGTCTTTGGAAAGAGGAAATTATTCTGAATTGAATGGTATTTTTAAAATTCTTTTAAAGTTATAATTAATGCTGTTTTGTAGGTTTAAACCTTAATTTTCCATTCTCCTCCTATATTTCTTCTTGTTTATTTAGCCGGCGAAGCTATCATAAAACCCAGATAGATAAACCAATAGCTTGGTCAGGATACGTATTGAAAGTGAAAGGAACTGGTATTTTCAGTGTAGACAGGGTATAAAAAAAAAAAAAAAAAATTATCCCTTTCAATTCCTGTAAGGAACATGGGGGGTCGCAACCTCAACCAACGGGTTTTGCGACATTTCGGTGACTATTTGTTTTCAGTGTATTATTAGTCAATTAATAGCACCTAGACCAGTTTGAAAAAAGACCCAGTCAATCCTATCCGCCCAGGGATCGAACCCTTGACTCCGAAGAGGCAGCCGGATGCGTTAACACATCGGCCACGAGACAGATGTAGACAGGGTATAAGATTCCAATAATTCCAATATACTTAAGTCCTTAACGCATCTTTAACATATAAAAAATGAGTTGATGAAAGATCCGATCAATCTTCATTATATTTTATTATGATAAGAAACTTTAATTAGGTTTGAAAAAAATTTCTATAAAAAAACAAATTTACATAAAATCAGATGATTCTGCTTAACATTTTAAATGACAATTTATTCACCATTCTTATCTTCACGACTCGGTTAATGTGGCACTCGTGTTTGGGTATAAAGTTTCCGTGTATTTTTCTACAGAAATTTCTTTGCTGGCAGAGCTCATTTAATCAGTACTTAAGGAAGATGTCAACCACCATTATATTCCCCAAGGAATTGTAATTTGGAGTTTCAACTTGTTAAAGGAAATTCGCCCTAGACAGAACAAAAGGTATTATTAAAATATTCAACAATACCAGTATGACATCATCGACCATAAATTTGTTCTTCATTATTCCAGTGCAGCAATAATTTCTTAATAAATACACGTTAATATGTATATTATTAATTTTAATAACCATTACTTAAGGCTTTAGGAGTTCTTCTTTTATTCTTTTTATTCATTTTTAACCTGGTTGTTTAAAATTTTTAAAGAATTTAAGTCATTATTTCGTAGGATTTTTCTTGTAAACGAAAAAGTCTTATTATGTTAATATTACATTACAAAAGTCCGGATTCAGATTGTAGTGCCGATTATTAATTAGGAGGGTCCTTTACAATCACGAGCGTATCGAGTAACATTTGATTGATTGATTATGATTAAAACAAAACTATTTGCATAATATCAAAATTCTGAGAATTTCTTTATAACTTATGTTATTCTTTTTCACGCATTTAATTTTATGTATACTACATGTGTTATTAGGCAGTCTGAAAATAAGAGTAAAAACTCATTCATTTGATTTATAAGTTCAATACAATAATATCTTTGATTTGAAACTTAAATTCTATAAATTGATATGATAACCAGTCCAGGACGTCACACATTAATAATTATCAAAACACTAGTGCGAACAAATTTGTTTAAAGCAAAGTAGTTTTAGGGGCTACTCACCTAATATCTTGCTCACACCAAATTTACTGCTTGTGGGATCGTCCCCCATTTTTAACATCCAATTTCCCAATTAACTGTGATGATTAAATAATGAAATTGCATGTCTATGGAATCTTCGTTTTATTGGCTATTTTTCGCACTTTACAAATTTAAAATAGACCAATTATTACCGGCGCAATGACGGTTTGAAATATTAGACGGTATCATCAAGTACCGTTATTTTTTCAGACTTTTGAAGATAAGAAAAATGAGAGCTCCAATAAGAAGCCGACAAATGCAATAAGCAAAGTTCCCCTTCGTTCGGATGCGATTCCTGCGATGTACATTTGTGCGACNATTATTAACGGCGCAATGACGGTTTGAAATATTAGACGGTATCATCAAGTACCGTTATTTTTTCAGACTTTTGAAGATAAGAAAAATGAGAGCTCCAATAAGAAGCCGACAAATGCAATAAGCAAAGTTCCCCTTCGTTCGGATGCGATTCCTGCGATGTACATTTGTGCGACGTATTATTATAATGGGGGTGGATCGTCCACAAGCAGTAAATTTGGTGTGAACAAGGCATAACGGCTCGTACCGTTAAAAAACAGAGTTTACATCGAGCAAGTCATATTTTTTGCAACTTCCTTAGAAATACACGAATAGCTAATCAAAAAGTAATTGCAATTATAATGATCTCTATTTGACCGGTTTTAGATCTCTGGAAATTATAATAACCTGGATTAAAAAATGTGCAATTTATAGTTCAAAATATAATCAAAATTTTTACTTTGCAACCAAATTGTTTGTTAATTATGACTTGTTTTCACTAGTGAAATAAACATTCAAAATTTTCACTAGTGCGATAAACTAACGCGCAATATGAAATTCAACTCGATTTCGAAAGTGCAAAAAACATCTTTGACAAATATTAGTATTATAAATTTGCTTAAACATTAAAGTTTGTCTTTTTATTCGTTTTTTAAAAGAGATAACTGAATAATATAAAACACGTTAACTCTAAAATGCAAATTATTTATTACAGTTGAGGATGGATTTTAGCAGCTGGATGCGAAATAATAAACTTTATGATAAAGGCCATAATAATATCCGCGCGACATAAAGAGTTAATCAAATCCAATTCCATCTGCGCGCCAATTTATCCCCAGCGAATTCTTAATCGAGTCAACTGCTGAATGACTATAAAGTTTTAATTTTAATTATTTTCCATCCACAAAGAGCAAAGCAGGCGGCGGCGGCAGCGACGACGACGACAATTGACAAAGAGGTATTTGTACGAGCATTGTATTAAAAATAAGTATGTATTATATAGCTCGGCGTAGACGACTACGATTTAACGAGAGTGAGAAGTGGAAAATTCTGCAAATCGTAATTAAAAATCCGCTATACGTTTTGCAATTACAGTCATTCGGTGACGAATTCGCGTTAATGTTAATGACAAAGGGGGATGGGAGGTTGAAGCGCCACATTTTATGGATGCTTGTGGCCATATTTTCCTCATTTTTCCGCCGTCAAACACACACACGCACAGTCGTCATTATTACTCATTACACCGCAATATAATAAGACTGTATGAATGGATATGAGTATATGATACAAAAGCCTACTAAGTGGGAAGGAAATGGGTTTAATGAATAATAGATTTTCACCGCATACTATAACGACGTCATCGCCATAGACGACGACTCCGATGCTTTGTTCTTGAGCCGACGCCGCCACCGCCTTCTCTGACTTTTTAATGGCGCGGTGCTAGATGTGCAAGAAGTTGAATTAATTGGTAACTTGAGCAGCAGCGGCGGTGTAGACAAGGAAAGAGCGAGCGGAACAATTAAATGCGATTTGTAGGCAGAGAATGTCTTGTGCTAAATATCACATTCCTCAATTAAAAGTTGTGTAAATTAAAAATTAATCTTGTCTTCAGGGAAATAAATATGATAATTAGAATTTTCTCTCTCTATCTTCCTTTCTCTTCACCCCACCATGTATATAATGGAGAAATATTTCTGGATACGGAAACAACTTATTTGGTTTCAGATTTATGGGAAATGGAATTGATTTGGAAAGAACATTAAAGCTTTTGTGTAATAAATCATGAGTATAATTAAACACTTGTTAAATAAGTCATTATGAAATGCTTTTTTGAGAATTTTTTAAAATAACAAACAATTTATTTTAATATTAGGAAAATATAAATAATCTCTTCTTCTTCTTCTACGACTCAACAACCAGTACCGGTCTAGGTTTAACTAATTGGTTTTTTGTAATTAAAGCATTATTTTTTGGTAAATTTATTTTTAAGAAAATTAAATCACCGAATGCTGTAAGTGAAAATGAGTAATAAAATTCAAAGGAAAAAAATTACGGTCTGATCTGGTGGGCTCGAACAGGGGCCCTTTGAGTTGAATTCTGTCATACCACTTTTACCACTGCGCCACCACGGGCTGCTCCAATTAATTAATTTACTATATTCAAACAAAATGTTAAATATTTTACAAAAATAATCCTATAAAATATTCTGATTTCCAAGAAATGAATAAAGTGCTCTGTCAACCACAATATGATGTAATTTAATTTATTTTTAACCACAATTTCCTGTAACAGTAATTTTTTAAAAATATTTATTTGTGTACTTCAATTTATCATTTTGAATGGTTAGTTTTTAAAAAAAGTATTATTTTGATAAATAATTGATTAAAATGAATTATTTATCAAAATAATATTTTCACTGAACTCTATAAGTCGTCCAGATTTTTAATTATTGAATGTGTGACGTCATTGATTGAGATGTCATTCAATGTTTTGATTTTGAACAAAGTGAATCTTTCAAGTAAATTAGTGATAATTTCGATAAAAAAAGATTTTTTAAGTAGTTAAATAGCAACCCAAGACCTTATTCTTCGATTCTAATATACTGAATAAATCAAATAATATATTGGTTATTGGTTGGTGGTCGCAGAACCCGCTCGTGGATTTTAGCCCTTATTCACATATAAAATATGTGAATAAAACATATATAAATGGCTAATTGAAATCTTGTGTTTTGTTAAAACTCTATTATTTTGATTTTACATGTATAGTAAATCCATAATTTTGGTATTAACAATAACAATTATTTAATCATCACAAATACTTGTAAGTTTAAGTGAGATTCCTTACAATAGCACTTTAATTTATAAATAATACTCATTGTTTTATAAAAGGGATCATCGCATGAAAGGGTTAATAAGGAATGAATTGAGATAATGAATGCTTTGTTTGGCAAACGATACAAGATACAACAAATTCGTAGACATCGGAAATGGGCCGAGAAGTAGAAATGGAAGAGGGTCTCAGTTTTTGCTGTCCTTCAAAACCAACTAATTCAATCGATTTTTTGCTGCTGTTGTTATCGTCTTTCTAGACACAATCATTGCGATTATTCCTCATCTCATCTATAATCCGTTTTGTAGGATTTTTTACAACATTTGCCTCAATTTATCTGCCCAGATGCTCTTCGCTCTCCTCTTCTCTTCCTTGCCAAACAAACGTCGAACAGAGAAAAAAAAAACAGAGTATAAGATGAGAAGATAAAGTTTTATTCCACTTAAATGGGTGTTTGTATCTTTTATGTTTCGTAATATGTTTGCTGGCGGTTGAAGAAAGAGCCATAACAGCAATAATAATAATCACAAGCCATGATAATGGAAATAAATTCGTAAATTAATAACAGAAGAACCGGAGACAAGACGAAGATTCCTTGCCATAGAGCTGAGAAGAGAGAGAGATGAAGAATCGGGACAAGAGATGCTGATGATGATGATGAGAATTTTATACGACTTTTTCATCGTGACTTTATTGTCTCTTTCCTCGAAGCGCCAGTTTCCATTTTTTTTTTGTTCATTCATTCACGGATAATTCGCTTGATAATGGTCGAGACGACGGTCGGTCAGCTTTTGGGATGAGGTAAAGGGCGTAAATTGGGGCCGTGGCTTGGGAAATGAAATTAATAACAAGAAAATAAACAAAATGAGATGATATTCTTTGGATAAATGGAAATGACGGAATTGAGAATGATGAACAAGACCATAATTACATTTAGCATTACAGCAATATACATAGAAATCGCACACAGCCCGGGTTTTTATTCCTCTTATTATTATTCCCTCTTCTCCTCCTCCTCCTCGGCGGCATGATTTACAAGTCATGTTCAAGTATTTCTTTTTTTTATTGTTATTTATTGTTAACAGTTCGTGGCTTTATTGATTGAACCGTCATTACAGTAATTATTCGAATTTGGAATGTGGGACTATTGTGTTTTATAGCCGGCTTAAGTACCAATTTTATTGATTTAAATATTCATTTTCAAACAATTTGTTACACTGAAAGAATTTGTATTTTGATTGATAATTAAAAAGTTTAAAAAATCCAAATAAATGAGAGAAAGAATTTGTTTAAGTAAGCAAAGATGGTGGTAACTATTATAGAACTTCGTACTTTAAGGATTAAAAAATTAGTTATTTAAACAACGTGTTGGAAAAGATACAAGTGTTTAATTATGTGGTTTTCCAACCAGTTTTTTTACAAAATTTTATTCAATCCGCTCACGTATTTGCAATTTATTTACGAAATATTGAAATTTGGGTTTGGGAGAGCGATGATTTAATAAGAAACAGCGGTTTCTCCAAACACAGATTAAATTTACACAAAGTCACCGGGCAGCGCGCGAACAGAACCTTCCAATATTTTATGGAAATAGAGCACAATGCACTGTATCATTAATATTCAGTATAACACCACTTTTATGCATTATTGTTGGGCACAGTTTACGTGTACTCAAAAAATTTCCCTGCCATATGTGTGATTTTTACATGATTTGATCTAAGGGCACAAAAATCATTGAAGTAAAATTTTATTTCAATTTTCTAAAAATTAATTTTATTATATCAAATCAATTATTTAAAAAGAAACACATTTTTTGAAAACTTTATAAAAATTTAATGAAAAAATACCTAACAAAGAAAAAAATAAAAATACCGAAATTGGAGAATCGAACCTGTATCCTCAAATATAATCATCATTTATTTACCAATTAAGCTATTCAAATCACTGAAGAGAAGTGTTAGATAGTGATCTTTATGGGAATAATTGCTTGAAATCTACATATCACATTAAAAACTCTGAGTGTAAGGAGTGACTACCCTTAAAAAAATTGTTCGGTCAAAATCGATTTCATTAAAATTCTCTTTTAAACATAAATTTGGTTATGAAATAGGCACATAAACATCATTGAAAACTATTAACCAAATATTAGAATTGGTGTTGGAAAAATCAAAATTGCTTAACAGTTACACTGACTTATTTGAATTTATTCAAAAAGAATAATGTTCTATCTTTTTCCTACATTATGCCATATATATTTTTATAAGCAACAAAGGGAGGTATAACAATTTTATTGGTGTGTAACAGAGCAACGTTTATCTTTTTTTACAAAAATTCACAGAGTTTTAAAAATTTTTGTGTTAATTTATATTAAAATTCATAAAAATCTTCTATAATACACAGTCGATCAGCATTATTAAACACTCGGGCCTTCTTTAAGACACTCGCTACGCACGCGGCTTCAAACAACCATTATATTTAATAATGCCCTATCTTATCAAACAAATAACTATTACAATCCAGAACCAACATTTATGTTAAGAAAAACTTTATTTTTGTTGGACATTTAATGATCAAATTGATTAATAATAGCCTACTATATTGTAGATGCAAAGAAAATGTCAAAATATGTTTTCCATCCGTACTACTAATATCTAAAATTATAATTTTGTGTAATATTAGTATAAAGAGTCGTTTTGTGTAACATATTTACACGATTTGTGATCGTATGCGGGTATTGAATAGTGCTTAATTAAACAGAATTTCAATATGGAACACTTTCTAGAGGTTACTAAAATTTTAAGAATTATTTAAATTAATAAATTTGTTATCTTAGAATGAACACCCGTCGGAATATATATCAAATTGAATTCCTCTAACCAGGTTAGTTATATTATAATTATTCACACAAATATCAATATCAATTTTATGTTAGCCTAGGGCTAGAATAGCAACTTCAAAGTTTGACCTTTAATATATTAGATATTATCTTAATATATGAATGAATTAATAACTTAGGCCTAAATATACCACTTCGGTCTAAATTAATATGAATTTTGAGTTGTGATAGCCGCTCCCAAATTTCAGAAACTGTTGAGTAAATTGAAACTTTGGAAAAGATACGAATAATTTTATAGCGACTTATGAAATCGTGATCTTTGAAATAACGTAAAATAAAGTAGTTGAATATATTTTAATTTCAAAGGCTTAAGAAGTAGTATCCCAAAGTCCCAAAATACATACAGAGTACAGACTATAGGGCAAACGAAATAGTTTTCCCATAGGAAAATAATTATAAGTCTTTCAGCCAAAAACAAACACAATCTGAGGGAGACTTATAATTACCTCTTTAATTCGTCAAATTAAAATTAGTTTCTTATTTTTTTTTTTTCAATTACCATCAGTCGTCAAGAGACGTTATTCGAGATCTCTGTCTAGCACATAATAAGCATAATAATGGGTGACTTGGTAAGCCCATTATTTACAAAACTGGCACGAAAAGAGCCAATTAAATTACCATAACGAGTGTATAAAAACGTGGTGGTCATCATGAGATTATGTTAATAATTGCCACCAGGTTTTGTAGTCTGGACTGGACATTTGATGGGTCAGTGGTGTTCACTTCAGTTCAGCAGCTCACGATGGCCAAACGAGTCCATATTTAATGGTCTTCAGCATCATCATCATGATGGAAATAATCGTTCGCCTTTTTGTTCCGACACCGATTTTATGCACACTCAAGTCTTGGGGAGCAACGGTAACGACTCTCAAGTATTTATTAGTCCAAAGACCAGGTAGTTTAATGTGTAAAACACCGAGAGAACAACAGAAGAAGAAAAAGAGCGGGGAAATTAAACGATTAGCTTCAAACTCGCTTAGATCAGCGTTTTGATTGCTTGTTCACTTATTGAATGTTGTTCACACACGTTTCAGTTGTCTTCCTCCATTCTTATTGCCATAGCTCAGTGATGGGATTATTGAAAGGAGTCCGTCCGTCACGACCGGCCAGTTCCATGTTTTGAGCAGCTCTCCGTGCCCCCGGAACAAGCAATCAACATCGTCGTCGTCATCGTTCGATTCTTCTCTCATTAGAACTTGTAAATGCCATGTCTAGAAACTTCTTACAAGTATCATCATCGTCGTTGCTGGTAACAACAACAGCAGCCGTACACAAGATGTTGCGACAATCGCCAATTAATTTGAACCTTCTCCAGATGGCCAGTTCCGACAACTTCAACGGAGCGGATCCAAAGAACACGGTTCAATTAGCAGGTGAGCTGTTTTTCTGGCTTCATCTCCGCAGAATCAATCATCAAAACAATTTAGGCCCGAAAATCAAATAAAATTGGGGTTTTTTGCTGTAAATTACTAAGGTTTTCTTTATTTGATTAATTACTTGTTAAAGGTTTTTTTAGAAATAACTGAGTATTTAAACGTAAAAGGCAATAACAACATGTTATTCGTATTTTTTTTAATTTACATGGCTATTACTGAATGTTACAAAAATGTAAATAGTAATTACAAACACGCAAATTTCAAATTTAAATCAATAAAGCATTTGTATTTCAAGGAATTTAGGCGGATTTTATAATCTTTTCTCTAGGTTTTAATCTTGGGATCTCCCCTTTTCATCTGCTACTTGACCGAGTGATCTGCATAGTTCATCAGACCCACTCACCATAGTTCCATTGACAAAAATTTTCACATTATTACTGATAGAACATATATTTTCTAAGGTTTTGAAAGATAAGAAAGTATATTACACTATTAAAAAACCAACAGTATTCTCTATTTAAAACTTGTAAATAAGTAAGTGAAATGTTTTTTAAACAAAATTATGATTTATTATAGTACTTATTGTTAATATTATTTATATTTAATTTATGAAAAAATATATCTGGAAATTCAAAATATAAATTCTAAATACTTCATGGAAATGACATCATTTGCTTTTGTTGTGTGAATTTACATTTTTTTAAATACAAATGAAACCCAAATAAAACTAACAACGAAAAAAAATCCAAACCACGTATCCTACCGGAAGTGAATTTATTTATTATCCAAGGTCGTTAAAAATAAGGTCAACTCATAACCTATCCAAGGTTTACAAGCATGACGTAATAACTGAAATAAAGTCTAATCTGAAGATCGTCCTCAAATGGTGTACTCAATATATAATTATTTATGCAACTAGGTCGATAAGATTAATGCCTTATACCGTGTGCACACCGAAAAGTCTTAAATTTTACTGCTTGGGAACGATCCGCCTCCTTTTTAAAAATCCAATTTCCCAATTAACTGTTATGATTAGATAATGAAATTGCATATCAATGGAATCTCTGTTTTTCTGGCCATTTTTTGACACTTTCAAACTTAAAATAGCGCAATTATTAAAGGCGCAATGACGATTTTAAATTCGAGAGGGTATCAGTATGTACCGTTATTAAACAAGACTTTTGGAGATAAGAAAAACAAAGGGGTCCAATAAGAACCCGAGAAATTTTTTTAAATTCCAATTTAGAAATTAATGCTCTTTCCAAATTGTTCCTGTTTCGTTCCCTTATTCCACGGAATCTCTGTTTAAATATTTTTTTTCATCCGAAAAATCATTTGTTGAAATCCAATATGAGCATTTTAATTAAAACGTTCCGTTTCAATTCGTTTTACAGTAAATCAATTCAATTCGAAACCGACTTTTCTATATGAATTTGATCAATTTCATGAAAATCGTTCACGGAGGTCACCCTTCAAAAATAAAGAATAAGCACGAAAAAAAGAATTCTTTAAAATACAATGTGATTCGGTTTTTTAGCACATGTGCTGAAAACGACTGACAGAAAAAAATAGTACGGCAATATCGATTTTAGGCATAAAATAAATAATAATGTATTTTCATATTTTCCCATATAACTTCATAAGAAAGTTCAAATCCCATAAAGAATTTCACAGTCTTAAAATTTAATCAAATAACAACCGAATAACAGTATTTAGAGATAATTATAAGTGAGAGTCTATTCTTGAGCTAGAAATAAATTCCGAGAGTCAAGAATAGACCATTAACAATCCTCCTTGCACTAAATGACGGGCAATAAAACGCCGGATGACCTGTGAATAGCACCGTTTTATTCGGCCCGGCAAAATAATAATAGAGAGAATTGACTTTCTTTATGATTTAATTTTTACAATCCGGTGACAAGGGACTGGGATTGGATTTGGCCTTTAAATGACTTATTTTTATTGTGGGCTGGCTGTTGAAGGAAGAGCGAGCCAGTCAGGCCATAAAATAGCACTTTGTGTTTAATTTTAAAACGATTTAGTGCGCTGTTCTTCTGTTGTCCCGATCCCAAATAAAAACGACGACTGAACAACAAACTGGTGGAGGCCAGAGAGACGACACAACAACTCGCCTGGTCTATTTGCTCTACAGGGGACAATCTTCCTGGTGTGGCATGGCAAATGTTGTTCTGTATGTTGATTGTGGCAAAGAATGAAGAAGAAGGGAGAGGACGGGACAGAGAGCGGAGAGTCAGTAAAATTGGAATTTATGCGATTGTTCAGCCTAGTTTATGGGAACAACAGCAGTCATCGAAGGGTGCCTGGCTCTTTTTTTGCTGCTGTTATTATTTATTACCCTCAACCGGCAATTTGGACAAAGTACTACAGGCCAGGCACTGGATTCTAGTTATTATATTAATTTTGCTGCTCCTGCTCCCTGCTCGTTGTTACGTTACCAAAACCCTTAATTTCCGAAAATTCGATTGTTAAACGGCATTTAAGTGCGGAATTATAAGGGTGATCTGGCATATTTTGAACAGGGGGAGTTTTTTTCTCTCTCCTTCCCCCATTCCCTCATTGCAATATAGAGGTGACAAATTAAATGGGAAGCACGAACAACAATAACAATTTCAGCCAGTCGGCTTCATCATCGTCATCTCGATCAGGGCAGGAAGTGATTCAATTAAGCCCTGCAAAGTAGATTGATAGTGAAAAGGAGAGCGGAGAGGTTTCATGGGGGATTAAAATGGGAAAACAGCATCGAAATTAGGGCGCATTCACACTTTAGATGTGAAGTAGGCAAACGAGAACTTTTTATTCGAATTTAATGATTTATTTTGAAAAGCAATTGCTATTTGGGTACCTGGAAAGTAAATGAAGAGTCATTTATGGTTTTTTTTATTTTTTTATAGAAATTTTTGATAATGAAACTTGTAAATTATCTCTTTTTTATTCATTTTTTATCTTTTAAAAAAATAATTACTAGCCATGTGAAATAACAGACATTTTAATTTTTCAGGTATAAAACAGGAGTAGATATCAATGTCTATAATATTTATTATGCAATCAGTAAAATACATGTTAAAATTAAAAAATCAATATTATAAAGTGCAGAAGTGTAAATAATTCAAGGATTTGTCTTAAATTTACTGTTATTTTAAAATTTTAGTCTCGAAAAAATTTAAAATTCCTCATATTCAGACAAATCTTAATAAAAAAATTTAAAACCTTAAAAAAATCCTTTTTTTTGTTGCATTAAATGAATATTTTGGTATTATTATTTGTTCTGTCAAAGTCATTTTTAAAGCACATGTTAGACTTCTGTGAAAAAAATCCGTCAAATTAAAATACGTCAGTTTCGTTATGTTTTTACTGTATCGTGACTCTTTTACCGGATGGTTTAAATTTAAATAGTACTTAATCAACGGTCCATTTATATTTAAACCACCAGTAAATGGATGTGTGCAAGTAAGAGATGCCAAGATATAGTTTTATCTGTCACACCGTAATGAGGGAATGAAACAGAAAACAATGTGAGAAAGAAAATTTTAATTTTGAATTTTATGATCCGATGACTTTTTATACATTTTCGTGTAAATTTATTATAAAATGTATAAAATGTCGTATAAAACACGGTCGACCTAGTTGTCTAAATAACTATTTTAAATAATTTTTTTTAATTTAAGACAAATTCAATATTTGAATTTGAAAGCATACAAAATTCAGATGAAAATGATAAGAGATTTACATTCGTTTAAAAATTTTAATGAATATTGTTTATCATTGATCAGAGAATCAAATTAAATTTAGATTAAATCAGTTTACAAATTGAATTTAAGTGCGAACAGGCCTTCAATTAAAATTTGTTCAACTGCAGTCTTCGTTCAATTTCGCTCCCAGTAATTTGGAGTTTAATTGAGCCTTTTTGGCTTGGCTTCCTCATCGAATGAATAAACCAACTAAATCCCGACAGGCATTCAACCCTTGTGCACTCTCTTTCTCTCTCTTTCATCCCATCTAACAACTCTGGAAAGGGGTGAAGCGAAGCATTGACAACGAGTGGTGTTTGTGTGTGAATTTGAATAAATTAAACGAGCAAATCCCACGTACAAAAATTAATTCGACCCCTGCCTGCCCAAAGTGATGATGACAATGATTTCACAACCCTCTTGACGGTCGTTTTGTTTGTAACAGACAGACGGGGTCTCCCTTTCCGCATCAGGACGACGAGGACGGGATTAATTGCAGCCGGCCAAACACCGAACATTATTATTATGTATTTACACTTAAGGGATGGATGCGAGCGAGAGTGAATGTTTTTGCGCGCCCTTCCGGATTTAAGTTTGTTGTGTGATTAATAATGGAAAATACGGAAAATAAACAACGGCTAATCGGGGATTTGGGGTTGAAGAGTTTTAATTAGACGGATGTTTAAATTTAGAAATTCATTGCGGAAAATTCAGTACACACAAGTGGTGTATGTGTGCCTGTGTACAAACAATATTTGTTTACACGATATTGTAAATTTTATCATAGATCCCTTCCACCCAAAAACCCATTAACCAAATATTAGTTCGGGAATCTAAACCGTACTGAAAGTGTTTCCAAACAACAATTAAACTAATTAGATAATAAATTTATTATGCCGAATTTAAATTAGTTTCACTTTCGCAACAAGGGCAAATTCCATCATAACACATCTATACCGCATTATATAGTAATATCATAGTTATTTATAGAACTAAATCGATTAGAAGAAAAACTATGAAATATTAAAGTTTTCGAGCATAGCAATTGTTTTAAAGACAGTTCTTGTGTTTAAAAACTCTTATCGTCCGTATTCTATACGACAAGTTATGCATTTTTTTAAACAAATTAACACAAAAATTTCCCAAAAAACATATTCTTCAAAATACATAAAAAAATATTATAAACCAATTTTATAATAGAAAGCACAAGTGTGTTAATAGTTATTTATACAACAAGGTCGATAAGATAGGGCATTATTAAACACAAGGGTTGTTTTAAGCCACGAGCGTAGCAAGTGCTTTTAAGAAAGCCCGAGTGTTTAATAATTCTTATCGACTGTGCTTTATACAAAATTTTATGCATTTTGAAATAAATTAACACAAAAATTAAAAAGAACATTCGTTGTCTCAAAATCAAATTTCTATTTTTTGTCTCCCCCACAATGTTTTTCTTTCCTTTCTAATTCTTCGAGAAAATGGAGAAAGCAATATGTTGCTTCCCTTACTTTCTCATAGGAAATATTATCCGTTAACGGATAGTTTAAATTTAAAAAGTCCAAAAACATTTGATTTAGTACTAATTTAAATCATCCGATAAAGCAGTCAAAACCACACAAACATCCGCAAATATAATTAAACCCTACTTAACAAAGCTGTCGTACATATAAATATGATCGATTTCTTTCACGGAGGTCACACTTTAATAATAAAGAAAAAGCACTAGTACTTTAAATAATTCTATACAAATAACTTTGATAGAACAAATTATAATGTCATAATGTCGATTTTATGTAGCAAAAATGCATAAAATAAATATTTCTATAACTAGATTGATCAGATAAGGCATTATTAAATATTAGGATTTTGAAGAAACTCATGTGTTTAATAACGCTTAACGGCCGTGCCTTATACAAAATTTTATACATTTTTTTCAAAATCAAATTTAAAATTTAGTTATCTTCTACATATTGTTCCTGTTTCATTCCCTCATTGCTCTAGCCGTTCATCCATCGATTGTCATAGTAGTGTAGTGATGTCCTCTGTCCTCTTGGACGCCATCTTACTTGAACATAAGAAATGTCTTGCTCTTCATTTTGAATATTTGTTTCTTATTCACACAATCATATCATCAAAAGGGAGAATTAATATGTTCATTTCAATTAAAACATACAATTTAAAATGAAACCACCCATTGTATAATAAAATAATTCAGTACGGAAAAAGAAATTGTAAAATCGAAAGACTTCAGCATCATTTTACACTTGTTCTTAAGACAATGCCATAAAGTGTAAATATTCCTTCATCTACATTGCTTTACAATTCCCCCTTTTGGACATGATATTAAAACGAATACTCCATGTTGATTTAAAATATGTCTGTTTTGCACATTTTAAACAGTTTCTCCATTCGGAATTCAGAATGTGAATTATCCTACCCGGACACAACATCATCGGACTGGGATTGGGCAAAAAAAGCAAGAGAGAATCTGATAAAAATTTCAACTTGGGATTTCTATTTAAATATAAATGTCTATATATTTGTATTGTGGTGCAGTTCTGTCCAATTCACTGAACCATTGGACTGCCAATTGTGGTCGTACTGCTGTTTCCAATTTCCAACCCACTTGCTCTCTTCTCACCCTTCAACGGTTCGAGCCGAACCGAGCAGGTACACTCTACTGCTGCTGGTGGATGGGCCCGCGCCCGCCGCTCGACTGCCATCAGAAAATCCATTAAAATTGGTTTTTATTTAATGAAAAATGGTAAAAAATTCATGAATTCATCCAGGAAAAACTCTACACATATTCCACTCCTTTTTTGTTGGCTTGATCCCAACAAGCAGGCAGGCATACAAGGCAATTCATACCGGAATTTTATGCTCAACCAGAATTCGATTTCGCTTCGCTTTAAATCGAATATTCTTCAAGGACTTGTTAAGAGGTTATTTCTTAAAAAATAAAAATATCTTTAATGCTCTATCCTAAATACTGATGCAAATAATTATGAATTAAACCCAGTTGAAAATTGTTTTAAGCGCATGAACCACTCATCTCTTCTCTATTAAACATAAAAATAACTAATTTATTATATGTTTTAATTACTTTTGTCAGATCCAGAAAAATAATTGAAAAGTTCCTTAAAGGCAAATAACTGTATGGAATTGAATAATTCCAAAGAACGAGTAACTGTAACCCCCTTTTTAGTGACTCAATCAAGTTCCTATTTGCATGTATATTTATTAGATGCTTCAAAATGTAAGTCTATATGTATGTCTAGAGGTATAATAAATATGTGGGTGTTTGAATTGAATTTTCCTGTTTGAAGCGAGGGTGGATTTTTGCCCATTCTTCTCCGACTTTCCACCACCAGCACCATCGTTGCCACCGCCGCAGTCAGAAGCCGCATTCACAAAAAAGAGCTCCAGCAACGATGAAAAAATTCCAACGGAAAATCCTCAACACATCCCCCACCCCAACGACCATACAAAAACACACAGACACACACCCTTCACTTCATCCATCATCGGTTGGGGGTGCGCGTACACACACACACCAAAAAGCGGGGTGAACTGAGTGAGTAGGGGGTGGCAAAGTGGAGAGTGAATAATAACACAAAGCGAGAGCGAGAGGGTGTTTAATAAAATGTAATCCTCCGGTGATGGGTGTCCCATTTCACGATATACATAACAATGTCGAGGATAAGAGGCGCTAGGAATGGGAATGAGGGAATGGGAGTTGTTGGTCTGGTGTTTGGAGATTGGGAGAAAAAAGGAGGAGGAAAGGGAAGCCGGAAGAACTGACTGATTTAAATATTAATTAAGGACCCGAGTCGTGAAAATGCCATTTTGCAAAATGTGCTTCTCACACTCCCTCTCCACCCTCACCCCCCAATCCAGAACAGTCCTCTGGCAAAAATCGTAAAACAATTTCATGGCGATGCCATACACATGGGCACACACATTTTCTGTGTGATAAAAATGAGCGATGGAATGGGTAGTATAAAATTAAAAGCGACATAAAAATTATTACATTTGATCCCTCAACAGCTCGAGCTTGCACCAAACTTTTATGGTATCCCATAAGCATCCACTCGCCTGATTCATGGGGTTCTTCACAACACACACACGACTACATACACAAAGTCCATGTCTCCTTTTCGTCCCTTTCTGAACACGTTATGGCCGAATAATCGTAAAATTTCATCGCAAAATTCATGTATTTTTCGCAATTTATCGATGTTTATTAGACGTCGATCTCATACATTTTATATGTCCAAATTCAACCCCAAATGTCATGTATTCAATTGACTAAGTTTATGTTATGCTATATAGTAAGGATACTTACTGTATAATATTAGTTAAGGACAAGTTTATTCTTACAATTTGAATAAGTTTTAATTTGTATTATATTGGTAAAAAGTTTTTCATGAACTTTTACATTTATTTTCTAAATTAACTTAACAATACATTTTCTTTTATAAAACACGAGATCAATGATTTAGAAATTAACCCTAACTATGTGGTAAAAAATCCTTTTCGAACACGTTAAACAAAGCATTTTATTAATTGAAATTTATTCAATTAATTTATGATATATTTATGATATAAATTTTCCGCAAATGTTAAGTATAATGTTGTAAGTATATTTTTGATAATATTTATTTTAATTACGAAGACTGGAGAATATCCGACTGCTTAACCAAGGACCTCGTTAGATTTACTCGGAATTTTGAGGGCAGACGGATCTCGAGTTCTGAGTGTGTTTGATTTTGGAAAGCAGGAGAGCCAAAAGTGAATTCCTCTTGTTATCATTGCTAAGTTATAATTTATTTATAATTATTTATTTATTATTTATTTATTTATTTATATTTATACTTTTAATAATCTTCTTCTTCCTTCGCTTACAGCTCGGTGTGAGCCAGTGCGTCCTCCGCAATTTTTCCCCAGATTTCTCTATCCAGCGCCGCAGTTCTGTAGTTGTTTATACCCATTTTGCTTAGGTCATCTTCTACTGCCCCCAGCCATCGTCTCCTGGAGCGACCTCTCCTCCTTCAGCCATCAGGGTTGGTATTTAACACCTTTTGGACTGTTGCACTGC
>JXOV01000802.1:0-79985 GCA_001014945.1 Clogmia albipunctata | reverse complement strand
TACTCATAATAAAAAAAAAAACCTTTAGTTTACACATTCCTAACATAAATAACTATTTTTAATTTTTCTTTGCTTAGCATCCAAACTTAACACTTTTTTTTAATTGAGAATATTACTTTTGATTAAGACAGCTGTTGGTAGCAATCCGATTTTTGGTTTATCAAAATTTGGCCTGCTAGTAATGAGCAAACTTTTTATTAGGAGGGCCAAATGACATACCAAATATCTAGGCGGGCCTAATGAAATGACAATTTTTCTAAAAATTGGAAATAAATTAGTTTTTATACAATTTTATTGAAAAATGTTTACATTTTGTTAACCAATACTTCCCCCAGAAAGAAATCCATAACATAACAAGGGGAGTCTTAACCTCTACCGAAGGCTTTATACATTTCATGACTCTTAGTTTTCAGTGTGTTATAAATTAATAGCACCTAGACCGGTTGTAATGGATCCGTTTACAACCGGTCTAGGTACACTTTGTTTATATTTTTGTGTCATTACTTATAATTCGCTAGGAATATTATTTCGCAATGTTATTGATATACACAAATGGAAACTTTTTCGCGCTAGAAAGATATCCGCCCAGATATTTATCTTACGTCTACTCTCTATGGCGCTAACCACTAGACAATAGACGGACCATCCATAATTCAATCCTGGTTAATTTTACATTATTCAACGCTTGCAAACAATCACAAATCGTGAAAATTACTAAAAACTCTCGTCTAATATGCTTTGATTTATTAATCAATTTGAATTTTTCTCATTAAATAACCAAAAGTAAAATTTTTCTTAAATGTTGTTTCTAAATATGGTTCAATTTCTAATTACTCTCACGGGCATATTAGTGATACACTGCAAGCTGCTATATTGTCGTGATTTATCAAAAACTGAAACTGAAAGTTATATCCACTTGAAAACTTTTTCCCTTAATTGTATGTGTTTAGACCTTAATTTAGTTGTCTTCTTATTCTTTACTTCATATTTTGCTTATAAATAAGCAATTTGTATAACATAACATAACATAACATAACATAACATAACATACTGGTTGTATAATACATAATTAAACACTCGTCTCTTTTAGAAAACTCATTTCATTTGTATTCTAAAATTAATTAATTTTAATTCATTTACCCCACACGTTGTTTAAATAACTATTACAGTATTATATGCTATAATGCCCTCTTTGAAACAGTTTGCATTAACTATTATTCTGTTCTAGTTACACAGAAAAATATTTTCCAATGTGTGTAATTTATCCTATGTGTATTTTCGAAACCATGCCGCGGGCCGGTTTGACAAACTGAAAAATAATAAACAAGAAAAATTTTACAACTTTACAAAAATAACATAGTGTGCCAATTTTTTCAACCAGATGCCTCCACTACAAAATCAATAAAAATGTATTAGAGTTTCGTTTATCCTAAGTAATGTGGATAGGATGTACCTCTTAACACGGATTATATTTTATTTTCTAGTGAAACAATTCATTACAACGTATTTTTGTTTAAATTTTGTGACTTGACAATGTTTTGGTATTCATTGCCTGTTGGAGTTGAACTAATGGTTTTTGGTATCTGAGAAGGAACACGGAAAATCGAATAATTGGGGCTCGAATAAACGGGATCGTACTATAACCTACAAATACAGTATTTGAATAGTTCATAATAGGATTTCTACCATCCTCTTCCGTATTCTCACAAGACGAGCCAGTACGACATGTCCTGTTTCCAAACTTGAAAAAGTCACTCGATTGACTGAAATTCTTGTCGTATGAGATTATTACCGCTGAAAAGGGGTATTTTACGATGCTGCTTTTAAACGCAATAAATACAAAATTAGTTAAAATTTGAACATTAATTAATAATAATTTTTAACAAAACTCATTCAATACGAATGCAAATTTAATGTTTTTGGATTCATTTGATCAGAAATTTACTTTAGTTTTCATGGTGAAAAAATAATTTGTTTAGTGCCAAAACAAGAAATTACGAGACAAAATACTCTGGTCAAATTCTTGGAAAATCCCATCGTTCGGCTTTCCTTGCTGGCAAATCGAATTTTTCTTCCTTTTCATCCCAACAGGGGGACATAGGGCACTTTTAAAGCAAGCTTTGTCTGTCTTTCGTTAATAATTGTTAATTGGAATGAGTTTATTAGCTCATTACCAATTATCCTATATTCTTTCACGTCGAAACTAGTTTTTGTGTACTATTTTTCTATGAGATGGTTCGTACCCTTCCACAATTAACTAGTTCATTCAATGGATATTGAAACCCGATGGGACAGGAATGTTTTGAAATAGGATATTAGGAATTTCTATAAGAATTTTTTCGAATACAGAATTGTAAACGAATTACGAAAGAAAGGAAAAAAGTTTATTAGGAAAGCGTAGCCAGTAAACTATGATCGAGATTCGAAACCGGACCTCCTGGGAATAGGTCAAGCGCGCTACCAACTCGGCCACAGAGGGTTGGCAAATCGAATAAATCATCAATAAAAACTGTTCGTAAGGTGATTTATCGATATAGAAAAGGTGTAATTAAAACAAGAAAACCTGGATCGGATCTTACTTCTGGTTGAAGGGATCATCATCTTGAATTTGTGAGAAATCCGAATACTCCAATACGAACAATGGCAAAAAATTAAATGTATCGAAGACAAAAGTAGAAATAATCAAAAAATATTTAAATCTAGGATCTTACAAAATGAAAAAAGTGCCTGATCGAACTGAACAAAACACTAAAGCAGCTAAACAAGGGTTTGAAAATTATACGACAGATTCCTTACAAAATTTGAATGCGTTATAATGGATGACGAAACCTATTAAAGTGGCGTTTTAGACGGGATTATAATTGGTGAAATTTAGGAGAGCCTAGAACGTCGACTTTTACCATTTGTTCGAAAACATAACAAATCCAATATTTTTTAGCCTGATTTAGCAAACATTTACTATGCGAAAAAAAACCATTCAATAGCTAAAAACCAAACACATACAAATTATACAGAAGGACGTCAATCAGCATAATTGTCCAGAGCTCAGACCGATAGAAAAATGTTGGGCTCTTATGAAAAGAAAATTAAAGGCAACAAGAGATGTTACAAAAACCAAAATTAATTTATAAAAAAATGGAAGGACGTCTCGGCAAACTTTGATCAAAATTTAGTTCAGAACCTAATGGGCGGAATTAAGGGTAATATTCGTCGGAAAATTTAAAAATCCATTTTTTTTGTTAGCATAAAAGAATTATAATAAATTTATAATTCATTATTTAAGAAATTATGAATAGATAAACTGGACAAATTTTAACGAGACAGACAATAACTATAGAATGTTTATCGGGGATGGAGTGTAGAGATTTATCAAATCACTCTCGTAACTGATATTTCGGCATTGTTTTCGACATTTGTGCAAATAAATTTACTTCGTTTACTTTTTTATTCAATAAGAAAATCCAATAAGAAAATCCAATAATAATTAGGGTTCGCCGTCCCGACTTCCGTCTCGTGTTTCTGTATGAAGACGGAAACTCGGAACGGCGAGCTCCAAACATTAAATCTATAGCAAATTATCATTCATCTAATGTAAACTAGGTGTTAAAAATCACATTTAACAAGGTATATCAACATTTTTTACGTGTGGTAAAAATCAATGTTAACAATTTTGCGTGCTAGTGTGAATAGTAAAGTCTTGTAAAATTCGTCTTGAACTCACTCATTTAAAAAGCTTACTTTAAATCCCAATACTAAAAATTCCTTTTTTCTAACAATATAAAAATATTTAATTTGTCATAATTAATTCGAATTAATTAAAATAGCAATAAATTTTATAAATAGCCGGAAAAATGTTTAAATATAACTTGTTACCCAAATATCATTCACTAATTTAACATAAATAAATTAGAACTAACGAGACCAATCCTTCGTGGTCTATAAATAAATAAATTGATTTTAGAGGCCATAAAATCTATTTATTTACCTGTACTGATCCCGTGACAAATGGATGTTCTCGCTTGGAAAGCATAAAACCTAAATAAACCCACTTAAAATCGCATTTCACTAATAATAGAACATAACTTGTATTTGTTTTAATTGCAGAGGAGGGCGATGTGTTCACCTGGGGCTATGGAGTGTTGGGTTTTGGACCGGAAGTCCTCACATTGAAGGAGCCCACAAAGCTTCCTTCGACTCTTTTCGGCCGCAACGACTTCAACAAAGCAAGCCGTGTGACGTCAGTTTATGCGGGCTTGTTTCACATGGGAGCGGTGACGTCAGAGCAGGATCTTTACACGTGGGGCGCTAATAGGTACGGGTGCTTAGGACTGGGCGACAAGAGAGCCAGCATGTTCTTCCCGTTCAAAGTCTCAATCAACGCCAAGGTGTCCAAGATCAAGTTTGGCGCCGATCACACGATCGCCCTTTGTAAACCGTTTGTGTAGAGTGACGATCAGTTTAAATTAAAACATGTATAATAAAAATAAATGCAAACCGAATGTGTGATCGTGTTTTTTTCTCTTAATCCCCCATGTATTTGTTAACCGGCGAGAATAACAGATTATCGTAAATTTTCCTCAGAACACACCACAGAATCACGAATAAAAAAACAAAAAACATCCGCACACTTTTCCCTCGAGAAGAGAGATTTGAGGATGAGAAAATGGCAAATTTCGTCAGAGATCGCATTTTCTTTCAGTAGCAGCCAGTTGGTGCTGAGATTGTGAACGGAATAGAAGTGTTTTTTGGAGTGCGGTTGGTGCTAATTTTGGATTTTCCTACTCTGATTTTTAATGGCCGTTAATTGCCGATCTAATAGCCTACTGTGATCATCGCTAAATTGTGTCAAAATCGATTCTATCGATGTTAATTGTGTAAACGATCATCAATGATCGAGTGTTGGATAATTTTTCCGCAATTTGAATAAATTTCGCACAGTGTGGTGATTACATAATGCAAAAAAAGAAAGAATCGGGAAAAATATCGAAGGAAAATTCGGAAAAGTTCTGTGCCCATTTTGAAAAATATATGAATAAGGAAGAAAATTCCGCTGCATAAAATGAAATAATTGGCCGAAAATAGCCTAAAGAGTGGCCTGACGCCTCTCTTAGCCGGCTATTTTTATCAATTTTATAGAAATTTGTACAGTGTCTGGTCCATAACTCATTCCATCCACTTTCTGTTCGGTTTTGTGTGACGACGAGCTTCGAAGAGAATATTCTAAAAACGTTATTTCGTCAGTAAAAACGCCGTTGTTGTCGTCAGTTTGAGGACAATTTCGCCATTTAATTGTTTCTCTCTGTGATGATATTTTCCCCGTGTGTGTGTCTATGTGTGAGTGAGTGAATGTGACTTTTATATAAATTGTTCTGCCTCAGGAAAAGTGATTTTCCAGAGCTGTAAAAAATATTGCGATCAGTGATTATTTTTAGCGGTGCTTTGGCGGAAAATGTGTGTGTGTGTGTGTGAGAGCGTGTTTTTTGTGTGCAGTGTTGGAGAAAATAGATTCTGGATGAAGAGGATCAGCGCCGATCGTCGATCGCAAATCCACAAAAATTATTTTATTTGCAATCACTCATAAGAATTCGCTCGTTAGTGTGTAGAGAGATGGTGATCATCGTCTAAATTATCTGCCTGCCACAGCCAACTATGTGCAATCACGGGATTAAAAATAATCGAACGATTCACCCCCATACGTCAAGGAATAATGTGTCTCAATTAGCTTTTCGGGCGGATGTAGAAATGTCTCTATGCTGAGTATAAGATTAGTTCTATTTTAAATGTCATTCTTCTCTAAAAATCTAATTAAATCAATAATTAAAAGCTTCTTTCAAACTATATTAAATATGTCTTAAATTGTATTTGGGATTTGAATGAACTATTTTTATTTGTACTCAAATTTAATTGCTTTGTCTATTACTGAATGAATAATGCTAATTAGTAAGATCAATTTAAAGCGTTAAACTATTTAATAGCAATTAAAATCAAAGCTCAATTGTTCAAGCTAGTTTATAGGTACTTGATCACGTAACTTCATTGAGAAAACTATTATTTACTAATAGTTATGTTCTCGCGATCATTTCCACACTACATAACCTCACTAATATAAACTATGGATGAGACTATATAACCAATTCCCTATTGCCAATATTTTCTCGTAAGCACTTTCGTTAAACTTTGGGAGGATATATCCATTGGCTTAGGTCCAACGCTGTCATAATTGCGGATTAATAATTTTGTAAATATTCAAAGATCGTGTGTTTATACATTGCTGCCAACTGACATTTTAAACAAAATCATCACTCGTGTAAATTTGTGCGATCGAATTCGGGGGCCTCAAGTAGGCTGTGCGCGCATAATTTAATGAGGCGCTTGTGTTTGGCGATGATCGCTTTCCTCTCGATGATCGATAAATACGATCTCAACTTTTAATAAGTGATTTGTATGTTATTTAGAAAAAGTTCTAAAAATAATATCCTGCCGCTTGGCAGTTCAAAATAGACTACACAAATTAATAATGTTACGAGTAAAAGGCATCACGGAGGTCGCGAGCGTTTTTTTTGGTGAGATGAGAGGCTGTTTGAAATTAAAATAGCAATTGTCGTCGGACTGACCTCAAGTTCGAAAACATACTTTCAGCAGTGTTTTCTGTTCTTAATTTAACTTTGCAAAAGTAAATAGTTTGAAAAAAATGTGAAAGATTGTTCGAAATTGATAAATATGAAAACTAGTTAAAAATATAAATAATAATAATTACAGATGATTTCTTAGGGACTTGATCCATAATAGTATTTTTTCATTACAAATAAAACTAGAGCTAGTGTTAACACGTCTTAAAAATTACGATCTTAGCGAGTGCTTAGAAGACACGTATTTTAAGAACACCTATCAGTTGTTTTTATACAAAACTTTGGTTTCGATAATAGTAGATTGGGCGCAGAACCCGTTCAGGGATTATAGGTCTTATTCATATATAAATTTATGAATAATATCACTGTAACGAGGATATGGTGGACCGTCATATGCCCCTCCTTGTATATCGCCCTAGCTCTCCCTCCCTATCACAATTGCTGGCCATATTGTTACATATATAAAAATAGATAAAAATTATTTTTATGTGTTCAATGATGGAATAGGATAAGTGTTGATTGGGCCCGTCATTCGGCACCGCACACTAGGGCATTACAAGCCTAGCCACTTTTCAGCAGAAGTGTTAATAATTTGGACAGTTAGTATTAATTCATACTCAGTCATATTTAGCCATTATTAACTGACTCGTATTAGTTATTCATACAACGTATGGAAAAGTGAATCATTATTAAACACGAGTTAAATTCTAGACATCGAATGAAGAGAGTTTTTAAAAAGGAACTAGTATTTAATTATGTGTTAGTTGGGGCCAGCAATTGCGATAAGGAGGGAAAGCTAGGGCGATATACGAGGAGGGGCGTTGAAATATGAATAAGGGCTCTAATCCCCGAGCGGGTTCTGTGCCCAACCTACCATACCATACCATTTAATTAAGTGTTTTCTCAACCAGTTCTTTCACAACGTTTTATGCAATTTGCATATTGATGAGCTGTTTTTTTGTGAATTTGCGAAATATGAAGTAAAGAATTAGAAGATAGTCCAGTACTAAATTAAGGGAAGAAGTTGCCAAGCGAATAAAGCTTTCGGTCTCAATTTTTCGATATATCTCAGAAATAGAGCACCATGCACTGTATCCCTGATATTCTCGTGATAACAATCATCATTCAAAACATATTTAAGAAAAACTTTACTTGTTGTAGTTAAATGTGAACAATTAAAATTGATTAATAAATCATAGTTTACTTTATTGTAGAGGCATGAAAAATGTCAAAATATATTTTCATTCTAAGCTACTAAGATCAAAAATTATAATTTTTAGTAGTTCAATTTTGGTGCGACAACTGAAATGTAACGGGAAATATGGTCTTTAGGATTTCTTCCCATGTATTTCTAAATAAATAAATAAATTTTAGTACCAAGTACTAATTTTGTGTATTTACATGATTTGTGATTGTCTGCAGGTGTTGTATAATGCATAATTGAATACTGTACGTTTATGAAACAAATCATAGAAGAAGCATTGTCTACTAAAATGTAAAGATTTTTTATTAGAATTGTTTAAAATAATGAATTATATTATTAATCAATTTTTAGTTGAGCTTAGCCTAAACAGTTTAGGTTAACCTTATGTTTCATATCAATACAAACCAATTGTTTATGAGTACCTGCTTTTATATTTATGTTTGGGGTATACGATTCTATTTTTGATTACGTCTATTTTGAACTTCAAAATGGTGTTCAAGGATCGTATGGAAAATAAACATCAACTCTCGTTGACTCATGTAAATTACGTAAATATTTTGCTTTCAATTACATCATTAAAACATACATACCTTTTAAAAGAGTTATTTTTAGAATGAATTTTAATTTTATTCAATTAACACTCTTTCGTCGTGCAAATAAACAATTACTCATAATAAAGAGAACCTCAATTTCACATATTTCTAACATAAATAACTATTTTGCAAACAATTCTTAATTACATTTTGTTGGAATGGAATGAACACCTCATTTATTTGTGAATAAATATCAAACTGTATAATTCAGCAGCTTTACAATTTGAATAAAAATAAACCAAAAAAATGTTCAAGAAAAGATTAATATTCTCACTTCAAAGTAATAAAAACAGTCTGAGAAATAAATCATAAAATGTTATTGCAAGAATGCAATTTTTCTGGCTTGTTTTGACTACGTAAAATTCATTATTTTGTCATCCGTTTTAATTATACAAATAAACACGAGCCCGGTTGTAACAACTGTTATTCGCTGTTCAATTTACTGCTTAAATGATCTTTACGACACATTAATGCACCGAATAAGTAAGAAGTGTTGAAGTCTTAATCGATTTGCGAATATTTCGTTCAACAAAGTCAAAAACTTTTATTGTTTCCACCAATTCTATTTCATTGTATAACACAATTGTAGTTGATTATGAGGTATTAGAAAATGGATTTGTTAATGAAAGTTGTTTACAAAAATATTCAAATAATTATTGGCAGGGATTCAAATTGTATAATAAAATCTGCAACATTTGATGATAATGGAAAACACCCGGCGTCTACACACAGTGACTAACTGTCTATTTCCACACATGTTTTCGATTTTAATTTTTTGAATGAATTAATCGAGGGTTTATTCCCGAAACTCCAGCCTTTTCTAACCCATTAGCGTGTAATGAGTCTCCGGAAATATATAGGTCATGATTTCTCGTTGGTGTTGGAGGGGCTAAAAATAGTTTTTTGGACGACAGTCAAGATTTATGTTGGAACGGTTGTGTGCAGTCGATATTATCGCCCCGTTTTGTTTTCGTTAACTTGCTATAACCAATTGCAAAATCCAATAAACATGTGCGATTTTCTGTGTGTGCGCTAAACATTGGAAGCCTCGATCGGGGGCAAAGTCGCCCGAAAATATAAATTTCCTTTCGTCACGCGCGCACATCAAAACGAAAGTGAATGTGAAAGTTCCCGGCGATGAGCGATTCTGGGTCGATAAATTCTCCATCCAAACGATTTTCTTCCTATGGTTTCGTCATTTCTAATAATACTACCAATCGGAATAAAGAAGACAAGAGCGACTTTTAAAATTAAATTGTTGAGTGTGAATCTCCATGAATTTATTGTCAGGGATATTTTTAGACGCCGACCGTTCAAAATCCTTTGTGAATATGTCATCGCGAATTGATCGCAATTTCCAAAATCTGCACACATGGTCGCCAATTTCTCTTCAGTTTAATTGAGGGAAGAGAAAAGTTATAGGAACATTTTGTGGTTTGGGTGTTTCAGTTTTATTTTTGGGGCGATATTATTAAGGGATGATTCATGGAAAATTTATTTCTTCCTTTGAAGTGGAATGACTAAATAAATGAAATTCGTGTGTACATTTTCTTGTTTTAAATTTGATCCAAATGAGTTATTGTTATTACTATATTATAGTATAGAGGAACTCCTTGTATGTTTGTGAGTTATAGCCCCCGAGTGTGGCTCAACGCTCAACCCAACATAACATAACATAACATAACATAACATAACATAACATAACATATTAGAGTAGAGATTAGGACAGTTGGGTTAGAGTCGTCACAATGTCGGTTCGGTTGAAAAAAATCGCAGGTTCGAATCCAGTATAACCAGTGATTTCGTATTTTCTACATTCATTTAACAATTTTTGATTTATATTTCTTTAAATACATTTACAAAAAAAATTACACCCGGCCTCAACGGTCGAACAACTAGTGTCGTCAATATTATTTGTTCGAATTCACACAGACTTTTAAAGCTTGGACGGGTGCTTAGAATTAAAGTGATGAACCGAATCTTTCTAATACTAGTAATTTGCTGCCATTCAATGAATGGATACAGATGAAAGTTGTGAAAGGCATGGTTTTCTTCGTAGTATGTCTGATCTGATTCGGTGTCAAATAGGCCTTATATAGAATTATTTGTTAATTTAACAAATAATGATTCATGATCATGATATTTAACTGATATTCAACCAGTAACGGTTTTTGTTTCGTCGAAACATTTTGTAAAAAACACCTTCAAATTTTTTAAATGAAAATTAAGTAATTGTACAAATTATTGTATTGGTTCCCTCAAAACTGATAAAAGAATTATATTTGAAAAGTTTATTATACTTTTATATGATTGATTTTCAATTATTAGTCATTATTTGTACGAATTACGAAAGGAATATTTTGTTGAAAAGAAAACCTAATCAATATTCCCTTTGTTGTATTTTAACTTAATATTTTAAGTGCGGCATCAAATCGGTCTTCTTCAAATAAATTAATCGGGCAATCTAAATCAATCAAATTTATTCTTAAGGTTAATTTTCTTCTTCAATCTCATAAATTGTTAATGAGGTCCATTAAACATTTTGTGCGGTATATAGGATATTTCGAATTATCAAAGTATAATGGTTACGAAAATTATAATTCATTCTAATGACCATTTCATTTATATATGTCTCTAAAATTATAGATGATTTATGAAATTATCAATTATCTAGATTAGGGAAAGAAGTAGTAAAATTTTTCCTTATATTGTGTTTGACCTATACTGCCCACGTGAGCGGTGCCGAATGGCAACTCGTTGGTATATATTATATATCCTGTCCCCCTCTTTTACCATAAAATTAGTTAGAGGAGGAGGCGATGGGCGACACCCATCACTTCAAGGGATCACGATGGTACAACGGTCCGGTTATCATTGATATATTTTTATACATATTATTGAGGGCTACAACTCATTATGCGATACAGCACAATGTAAACCTGCCCAATTCTGTTAAGACTGGATATTTCCCAAATCAATAATTGAGAAAACTATTTCTTTTACTGAATGAAAAGTTTTTAATATCATTTGTTTGCAAAAAATAAATTTCATTTAACATTGCAATTTGATCTTAAAGAAACCATTTCAATGCAATTAAAATTAGAGAATATCTGTCTTGTGGCCGATGTGGTAACGCATCCGGCTGCGAGTCAAGGGTTCGATTCCTGGGCGGGTAGGATTAACTGGGTCCTTTGTCAACTGATCTAGGTGCTATTAATTGACTAATAATACACTGAAAACAAATAATCATGAAAAGTCTAACACCCGATGGTTGAGGTTGAGACCCCCATGTTCTTTACAGGAATTGAAAGGGGGGATCAGAGAATTAATGAATTTTTCAGGTTTCAAATAAAAATATAATTAGAATTCCCATGACAATTGCAAATCAGCCTGGTACCGCTCGCATGGCGCACTCTTATTGTCTTCCTTTCATCAATGAAATATAATACTCGATAATTCGTAGAAATACTCAGACTAGTTAATGTTTCAACAGCTGATGATGGTCTAAAGTAACATTAGTAGTTCTTTTGTAGCAAATGTTAAATCAAGTGACGAATACAGTTTTTATTGGAACCGGATATTTTCTTCATTTCACTATTAGACAGTTTTCCTATGGTTTTAAAATCCGTCGTTAATGCCTTGCTGAGAGGGAAGACTTCATTTCACAAAGTTTATTTCTGTGGATATTGGCATTTACAAGTTCCATTCTTTTTCATCTAAATGGAAGGAGACTGTTATAAGTGCCATGATTGTTTTTTTTTAAGTCTAGAATAGGAGAATTAGTTAACTGTGTTAAAGATTTTCAATTAGATTCATAGCTTCTAGCTGTGGTTTTTCTGATGTCGGTTTTAAATCATTGCTTTCCCTTTTTGCTCTTAATTTAACAATGACGATCTTTCCTCGACTCACGACAACAATGGCGTTTTTCTCAATTTCCCTTTAAAGGACTAGACAATTAAGTGGAGGACAGTTCCGTTTGAAAATCGATACATCTGTTGACTTAAAGAACTAATAACTTTTCGAGATGATCGGTGGTGATCAAGAATAGAGACAGAAGTGGGAACGAGGTCAAAAATCGATCAAAATGTCGGACCACAATCCGAATAAATTTCATCCGTACCAGCCGCGGCCCCAGGGAGTCCGGAATCCCGGTTTAAACTCTCCCATCATGTTCCGGCCACCGTCCCCTTGGGCTCCATCGCCGCCCATTCTGACTTCTGGCCCTCGATTTCCCGATCGAGGCGTTTCGCAGTCGCCTTTGACCCTTCGATCGATGAACGCGTCTCCGATGGGCTTCCCGGACCAGAGGGGAACTAGGGGTCCCGCTCTGCAGCATCCGAGGCCCAGATGGCCCAGTCCGCAAGCACCACAGCCCTTTCAACCCTTTTCAAACCACGACCAGCGGGCAATGACCCCGACTTTCGAATTTTCCGGACCGGCTCCGTATCGTCCCCCGGCGCCCGTCCACAGTGCCAGTGTTCCGCCCCCAGACAGACAGTCCCCTTATCACCTGAACTACCAGCAGTCGTCGTTCGGACTCGCCTCTCCTGTGCCCAGAGAGTTCGAAACGTACGCCTACCAGGAGGCTCCTCCGGAACCACCCCCGCCTAAATCGTACATCATTTACGACGATGAGGAGGAGCAGGGACCGTCTACTGCCGAAATTATCGCCAATCAGTCACAGGATTATGTCGACGAGAAGCTCCTACAGTACCAGTGCACCATCATGCAACTGCAAGGTAAGCTGATTTTTTATAATAAATTTCTTTTTCTTTAAATTTTTTTTAAAACACGGTTAAAAATTAATTGAATATGATATATATTTTCCAAACGGGTAGGGTAGTCTTTAGTAAATTAACAACGCTGTAGGGACACCACGAGGCCCTTCGATATTCATCTATGTTTCATAAATTAGATGATTTTTCACACGAAATTTCAAAATATAAACAAAACATAAAGCGGTCGTTATAGGTGGTCCATAGGGAAGTTCTTGCTTCAAAAGCTCTAAACTGCATTAAGTTCTGGAATGTGTAATTTGAGGAACAAGAAATGAGAGTGGCAGTGTCAAGACTTATTTCCCGCGTCGAAAAACTGTGCGGAGATAACAAAGCTCAACCGTCCCATTGGCATTGATTTGACTCAGTACCTATTTTTTTAAATTGTTTGCTGCTTAAAGTCTCTTATAATAATAGTTATTTTTACAACAAGGTTGATAAGATAAGACATTATAAAACACAAGGGTTGTTTTAAGCCACGAGCGTAGCGAGTGTCTTAAAGAAGGCCCGAGTATTTAATAATGCTCATCGACCGTGTTTTATACAAAATTTTAGGCATTTTCAAATAAATTTACACAAAATCTTAAAATTTCTTAAAATTTTTATAGAAATATATGTTTCTTTGTTCCACACACTGTATCTGTCTTTGTTGCTCAATACGGAATGCGAGAAAAGGATAGCACATTCTTAAATTAAAAATCAAATGAACCAAATAAACCAGTGTAACAGCTGTGCAATTTTGTTAAACATTATTTTCATTGGTTTGATTACTGAATTTAGAGAATCTTTGTTGGTTATCGCTTTTGATTTCTTCAGCACAAATTCTAATATTTTGATAATAGTTTTCAATGATGTTAAAAATTTATGTTTCTAATTCAAAACAAAATGTTGATTCTAAACAGAATTTTTAAATATAAAAATCCGTAACTGTAATCTGAGAGTATAGGATTATGTTCGTCAATATTCGTGAAAATTGGGAAATATTTAACAGTAAATCCTACTGTATCAAAGTAACTTCTCATATAAATTAAAGAATTTCATTTACGGAGGTCACACATTAATAATAATAAAAAAAGGACTAGTGCTATAATATCGACTTTGACAGAACAAATTTGAATGTCATAATATCAATTTTAAGCAACAAAAATGCATTAAGAAACTTAATTTCATATTGTTCATATAACTTAAGTTCTATTTTTGTTGGTACCTAATTTTTATTTGTAGTACTATTATTATCTAGGGCGCTGTGACAAAATTTTTGTTTTTGTTAGGGCGCCGCAGCCTCAAAAAGATTGGGAACCCCTGCTATATACTATTTTAGTTTTTTTTGTTTTTAAATTCATTTCATTCGTTAAGAGAGCAAATTTCTTTTCAATGAATCAAATTTGCACTGAAATTTGTAAAAGATTCATGGAAGACAAGTCTAGTCTTTAAAATAACTAGGTGTGTTGTCTTCTAAATATAGAAGCGAGGAAAATTTAAAATACATTTGATAGTACATAAACATCCCCAAAAATATAACTAATGTTTTTACTAAGATCGTCAAACTACGAGTATAAGAGTAAATCTTAAGTAGACTTGTCAAAACGCCAAAAATGTTAAAATTTACAAGTTGTCGATATCTAGATTTAACTTAAAATAGAAACCGGGACGTCTTTGAAAATCGATATGATAATTTTTCAAAGCGGAATTTTAAAAGTATGTATGGTATATTTTCAATACATAACGCTACATAATTTATTGAAAAAATTAGACTTTTGTATGAAAAATAAGAAAAGGTGTAAAATAGAGTCAGTTTATTAATGAGGAAACGATTTTGATAAATCAAGTCGTTGATGGGTTTTTCATCGTTTATTTATTTATTCCTCAATTTTTTATTGCACAATTATTTATAGCTCATTAATATTATAATATACAGTGGACGCCGCTTATTAGGACCACGGTTAATAGGAACAATCGCTTTATTGGGCCAAAATGGCTAGGAACGAATCGGCCGTAAAAAAATACATTAAAAAATCATCGCTTAATGGAACCAAACCCATCGCTTTATAGGACCGTTTTGTGGCCAAGAACGCTATTACAAAGAGTTGGAAGACAAAGTGCAAGTGACAACACATCAGTCTTTTGTTTAATTTTATTCACTCCAATTTTGACCATGTGCCCTACGCTTATTTAATCGACTGAAATAGTGAAAAGAGTAGGAAAACCCGCAAAAAATCTTCTCCTCGCAGGTTTGAGTTTGCCGATTTGATGGCACCGCAATAGTTTACACGTCTCTCTGTTGTAAATTTTTTGGTCATCAATATATTCATCACTACATACAGAATCACATTTAATTGTTAAATAGATTGCTAAATCAATTCCGTTTTCTTATTTACGTCTCTTATCGTTCGTTATTACCGTTTGAGAAATAACGCTCAAATTTGTTTGGTTGAGACAAGACACAATACATGTACACGCCACTGACGATTATTTTTAAATTTTAATTAAACACATACCGAACAATTATTATTTAATAAATACACTTTTCCAAGCACATATGAATCATATACATTCATATGTTAAAAATTTTTACTTACAAATCAAATTCTAGCTTTTATTGACCAATCGCTTAAAAGGACCAATCGGTTAATGGGGCCAAATTATGCCGGTCCCAGAGTGGTTCTATTAAGCGGCGTCCACTGTATCTAAAATATCTATATATCAGCTATTCATATAATCAATTCATTTTTTCAAATGTTTTTGTTTGATTATATTAAATTTGGTAATATTTGAATTTATCAGAATTATCCGCATTATTTTTTTGTAATCATTTTCTGAATAATTATAAAAATGTAACATTTTTTAATTCATATATAGAATAGTTATTTAAACAATGGGTAGGAAAAATGAACCATAATTAAACTCGAGTAGAGTTCTAGAAAACGGATGTTGTCAAATAGATACGAGTGTTTAATTATGTATTTTTCCAACCAGTTTTTTACAAAATTTTAAAAAAATCGCATATTTATTAGCTATTTTTTTCTGAAATATGAAGTAAAGAATAAGAAGACAACCCAGTACTAAATTTAGGTATAAACACATATAATAATAAGGGAAGTACTTGTCAAGCGAATAGACCGTTGGTATCGATTTTTCAAAATATCACAACTACCCTGCACAATGCATTGTATCACTGATATGCCCGTGATAGCACTTATCATTTAAACCACATTTGAAAGCAATAATCAACATTTAAGAAGAATTTTACTTTTTGTCATTTAATGTGAAAAATTTAAATTGATTAATAAATCATGGGCTACTTTATTGTAGAGACATGAAAAACGTAAAAATATATATTTATTCTACGCTAATACGATTAAAAATTATAATTTTTTGGTTGAATTTTTGTACAAAGTACTAATTTTGTGTATTTACACGATTTGTAATTGTTTGCGGATATTAAATTATACTTTATTCAATACTGTACGATTATAAAACAATTTCTAGAGGAAGCATTGGCTACTAAAATGTAAACATTTTCCAACAGAATTGTTTAAAACACACTAATCAATGAAATAAGCTAACACTACACAATTTAAATTATTTGTTGTAAGATATATTACATTATCATTAAATTATGTATTGCAATTAAATTAGATAAAGGGAAATGGCATAATTCCTCTTTAATTGGGAAAGAAGAAATTATTATACAACTTAAACTAATTTTTTTTTGTGAAAAATAAATATTGAATAAAAAAATATAATACTATCTTAACTAAAAATATAATAATTAGTTTATTTTTTAAATTCTATATCGGCTAAATATAGGAGGTTTTAAAAAGTAAAAACAATTGAATCAACTAAATGAAATTAAAATGAAAACTGAAACCCAACAAAACCACTTGTCAATGACGTAATCGATTTTAATTGTTTCCATTCAACATTGGAAAATCGTGCGTACTTTTGTTGTTGCTGTAGGAAAATTGAGCAACAAAACATGTGATGGATGTAAAGGTATGTGTGAGAATACTCTCTGTTTACTTCTCTTTTATTAATGAAGAGACAGCCACAAAATTATTCTCATTTTAAATAAATTGTGGAGAGAATTGAACCAAACTCCTCTCGCCGTTAATTTGCAAAATCCGCGCATTTGAGAAATGAGAATGTGTTTGTGGATTAGATGGGTTTCATTCATTGGCAAAATGCGTGAAAGTGGTAAAACGAAAGGTCAAATGCAAGTTCACGCTTTGCTAACCGGGCTTAGGGTCAAATTTTCAAGATAATTCTCTGTTAATCCCATTAGCTATTTAAAACCAATCAATTAGTCGCTTTACTGCATTCTTTGAATTATAAAGTTGATCGTTTGAAATTCTTAAAATAAGAGCTTGTGGCTTAGACAGGAATAAAATTTTGCGATAAATTAATGACTCTCTGTCTTAAAAAACTGTAACAAATTTTTCGGACAAAAAAATATGTTGGCAATATTTGATGGCCCATTTCGTGTGTTCTATTAGGATCTTTGCCAAAAGTGTTTTAGTAGACTACGGGCTTTGGGTCATTGAAAGACATTAGCAACAAAAACCAATTGAAATTTGTTGGGATATTAATAAATTGCATTTTATTTGAATAGTTTATGAATTCAAATTAAATTTTGAAAATCATTTTTTTTATATTTACGTTATTAATATTTTTTGGTCGTGAATATTTCAATTTTAAAAAATATCTGCTATTTTTTTTAAAATAAAATTTCAAAAATATTTTTTACGATTCTATTAAAAAATTTAAGTAGCCAGTACTTCCTCTAGAAAGTGAAGTGATCCATAATTCAATCATATTCAATTATGCATTATTTAAACCCACAGCCAGTCACAATTTGTATAAATACACAAAATTAATACTTTGTACCAAAATTCAACTACTAAAAATCATAATTTTTTATCTCAAAATATATTTTCATTCTAAGCTATTAATTAGAATGAAAATATATTTTGACATTTGTCATGACTCTACAATAAAGTAGACCAATCAAATTGAATTCTTTTCCAACTAAATGACAAAATGTAAAATTTTTCTTAAATGTTGAATGAGGTATCTAATTTTGATTTAAAAATGGGTGCTATTACGGGTATGTCAGTAATACAGTGTTATGTGCTCTCTTTCCATGATATATTGAAGAATAGAACCTTTAAATTCTATTCGCTTGATAGAAACTTTCCTTGATTGGATATGTTTAGATCATCATTAAGTAATGGTTGGTCTTCTTATTCATTACTTCATATTTCGCGGAAAAATAGCTAATAAATATGCGAATTGTTTAAAATTTTGTAAAAATCTTGTTAGAAAAACTCATACTCAAATACTCGTATCATTTAGAAAACAAATTTCATTTGTTTTTAACAACTTTACTCGTGTTTAATTATGATTCATTTTTAACACACGTTGTTTAAATAACTATTGTGGTCGTGAATATTTTATTTTTAAGGAATATGCCGTATTTTTGATTAAATTTAAAAATTATTTTAACTTAATTCATTTTATTTCAGTTAAAATATGAATTAAATTCTTAGTTATCATAAAGTTTATTTTTTTTAAAACAATTGTATTAATAGATGAAAGCCCAATCGTCCCATAACACATAACTAATATTTTTATTTTAAAAATATAGATCCTAACTAAGCTACACATCAGTGTTTTGAAGTACTTTTCTCTAATTATAAAAACTATGCAAATTTTCTTGAAAAATTTAATAAACGCAAATTAACGGTCTAGCTATAATTTAATCATGAGTCTTCTTCTTTGAAATTTAGAGACCTTTCCTACCCCTGCAGATTTATGGTTCTTTTTACACTGGTCGAATTCAAACTTATTTTAAATTTGAACAAAATGTTTAACCAAGAAGATCTAGGTTGTCATAAAAGGAGGTTTATGGTGGTCTAAAGATCTTAAAATTCGTTTTTTGTAGATTGCATTAAATATTTCATTTTGTGTGAATTATTTTTATTACTTTTAAAATCTTTAATATGCAAAATCACATTTGCCAATAATTCAAATAAACGATAAAACTGCAGTGGCTAAATCTGAATTCATTTGCATATTTTGACCTCGAAAATCAATTTGAATAAGTGGAACACAAATATAAATGACATCAGTTCAATGGTCATAAAGAGAATTACCTAATCAAATTGGCAATATTACAAAGTATTAATAAATGATTTAATTAAGTTAATGAATTAATATCAAGTACTAAAAATAACTCATTTTTCAATATTTCAATTTTTAAACAGGTTTTTGTTCAAATACGTCATTAATTTCGAACCGCAATTTATGACGTCTTAATGTATTATAGATAATTTTTGGCAGAGATCCTACAAACCGTCACATAACGATCGTGTGTGCCAATTTTTGTCGGAATTTGTAACAGTTTTCAAAAACGCGAAAATCATTAATTTATCACAAAATTATTCTCGTCGATTCCGCAATCTATTTTTGAGTTTTTGTCTCAAACGTCAACGACCATCGAATATAATCAGAAAATTATTATGCAACTCAAAAAGAAATTGATAAGAATTAAATAGTCTAAGATAAGCCCAATTTATAAAACTCCAATCAATAATGTGCCAATTAATGCATTAACCTTTGATACTTTTAAATTTTGCACAAAAAATATTATGACACATGAATGAAATTATAATCTGTTACACACATACGCATTAACGGATTCTCTAAAGTTTAAACTAACGACGCAAAGCATGTGTAAAAATCTCCCCGTTAATAAAAGAGAAGTAAACAGAGAGTTTTCTCACACACACTTTCAAAAACATCACATGTTTTGTTGCTCAATTTTCCATAGACAACAACAAAAAGTGCGTGCGTATAATTTTCCAGAGCATTTTGACAATTACGACGTTTACGTTAGACAATGATGACAAGTGGTCGTAGACTCGTAGTTGAGTTTACACTTTGTTTAACGGACTAGTGACAAAAGCCTCGTTTTCGGAATAAGACAATTTGTCCGGCACGCTCTTTACTTAATGTGGTTGTGTTTTGTTTTTTTTTCTTCACATTTTTTACCTGGTTTACCTTTGCTGTGAGCGAGCGCAGTTTGAGCTTATAGAGTCGAATTGGAATCTCGCCATTCTCATTCGCGAGCCGGTCTCTGGAAGTATAGATTGTGTGATTTTGCGTCGTCGCTATTTGGGTTTTGTTTTTTTTATTGGGTGCTTTTTAAGTAAACCAATTTACCAGTGAACTGTGATTGAGAAAAATTTGTGATTCTTTGTGGATTTAACGAAAGCTCTTGATATGAATTTTAGTGGTGTAAGTGGTGGGATTTTCATGAAAAATGGATGGAAATCCGAGTAAAAACGATGAGGAGGAATACCAGCGTGAGGTTCGGGAAATTTATAGTCCGGGCGGCACCCGAAAAGTGTTTATTCGAACGAGAAAATCGATAACTTCGACCACCTCTTCCTCTGAGGCGAACAGTGATGCAATAGAGAAAAGTTGCCGCATTGACGACGATGCCGACAATGCCGCAACAAATTTGGACGATGGTGCAGGAGCATTCCATTTTGAGAGAAAAGTAACAGTCCATAGGACGGTCACCCAGATCCATTCCAGTCAAACCCCACAACGAATCCATTCCATTAGCCAGCAGCTAAGTGATAATGACTCTGTCTTGGACGACAGCAATGCGGATTACTCGTTTCGTACCAGGATAACCTCAAATAATGACTTTCAATCGCCCATCTCGTCCCCCGGAGGCGACTCTTTATTCCGTTCAGTGCACTCCCACACCTTTTCCCATTCCTCGCCGGTCTCTCTGTCCCCAGTTCCACAACAGCAGAGCGCCCACAACCTGACCGATGACTGGACCTTCAACAAAACCCATCAGTACCAACAAAAGTCTGGATTCTTTCGCAGCATTTCGCAATATGACTCTCATATCAAAGAAATTCGCGGTGAGTGGCGAAGAAGAAGTGAAACGGTGCATTTTTTGTTCATGACACTTTTTTCTGTTTTATTCGGTTTTCTGCACAAGTCTTCAACCACCACTTTAGACCTTGGTTTGATACATTTTCAAGATTGAAATAAAAATCTCAATAGGCCGGTTTAAATCGGTTTGAATGTGTGCTACATGTGGTGAAACAAAAATACAATAGAGGTTTTGTGGTTCTTTTCCGATTGTGTCGAGTGCAAAATTTTATGCAATTCAACACTGATTTAGAGGTTTTTTTTGTGGAAAATTTATCTGTTTAGTATTGGTTTTGAAATCATAAAATTAGTGATTAAATGAATTTAAACAATCATTGATTTATCTATGTTTAATTGGAATTAAATATTTATGAAGTTTTTATATTATGTGAAAAATAATCATAAAAATTCGAATATTTCGCAAAAAACGAATTGGAATTTGTTTTTTTGTCGTGTTGAATACAAAACTTTATGTAATTTCGAATAATTTTCAAGTTGTAAAAGTAAAAAATAAGAGACTATCTTATAAATGGTGGAAAATATCTGAGATATAAATAGTTGATTCTAGTTAGTTTACTTCCTTTAAACCCAAAAGCAATCTGACTCAAATACTATTGCCAGAATTCATTGCAAAACTGTGTGAAAATCATGAATTAATTCCATTTAAAATTGATTTAACTCAATAGGTCGCATTTCAAATCGGTATGGAAGTGTGTTTGTGTGCAATGTGGCGAAAAACACAAAAGAGTTTCTTTGGGGGAATCGCGATGATCTTAACTATTGCTGAGCAGAAATCAGGTTTTTCTTTCATTAAAATGCTAATGTTAACCCTAAAAGGCATTTAATAATTTACGGAATTTATGAAGTTGGCATTGACTTTGCGTAAGGTCTAGTATCACGCATATAGAGAACGGTATTAACAGCCCATTAAAACACAGCCACGGGAAGTTTTAAAAATATCTCGATTAAATCGATAATCATTAAAATTTAATCAATATTTTATATTGTGATATTAATTATTGGTTTTACATTAAAAGCATTATCGATTTCAATCACATAAAATTCCGAAAATATTTTTTTCTGGCGATTTTACAAATTGATACTTTTTATCAATTGATAAGAAATGCAATAAAAGTAATCGTTTCAATTGGAATTCAATAATGCAATCATAATTCAATTGAAATAATAAACTAATTTAAAATATCTGTTTAATAGAATTTTTATTAAAAAGGTTTTTAACTTTGTAGATTTGACTAGGTGATATATTTTTTTATCTTATTTGATATGAACTTCAGAAAATATAATGACAAGTTATAAAACCTCAATAATTTTTTTGATGGCTTAAAAATGTGAATTGTTTTTTTGGTAGGTAAGAGATGCAGAAGGCCAATACTCTAACCGTGCTAAAATCCGCTCGCTAATATGATGCGTAACCTTCATAATGACTAGTATTGTGACATTGTTGATTTCTGAACCTTTTGGCTTTTTTCTATTAAAATAATTTATGTAGTAAAAAACAAATACTTTAAAAATTTAAGTTCAGATAAAATCGATTATGTTATTATATTAGGCCTACCATTTAGTTTCCGCAATTTTTTTGCAAATGCTTTATTGTGGAAAAAAGGTTACAAATTCAATATATGTTACTGTAGAATTGTGTCTTAGAGTAAATAAAAACGCTCTATAGCTATTCGAAAGTTGGGCAGAAACTGCAGAATCACTAAATAAATTTATCTCTTTTTCTGAGGCTAGGACTAGCTACAGTGCTTCAAAAGTTTTAGATTTCCATATCAAAAGAAATTAATTTTATACTAAACACCTAAAGTCAAGAAAAATTAATAAAGGGAAATGAACTGTTTTGGTAATAAATGCATCATGGATTTATATAAATATTTATTTTTAGGTAAATAAGAATAAAAATTGTTTTTCAAAACTAAAGAAATACGAAAAAAATGGAATTGCCACGACACTTAATAATAATTAAATCCAAAATAATTCTAAAAGCTTAGATGTGACTCACCCTTAACATTAAGGAGTATAAAAATATAACTATACGTTTTAACCGACCTCCCACAAAATTTGAATAAAATCGGTTTAACTATTTGTGATTAGTTTGTCTTTAAACATTGCATTAACTAACTTGTTAGAAGCGTATAAGAATTATACATTATTATAATCACAATAAAAGCTCCAAAAAATTTATTTAAAAAAAAGATTAGAAGTGGTTCGGTTGTACGTCAGGTTAAGGGTGTAATTTTTTTGTATTTGTATTTTTCATGGTTTAATCGTAAAAAAGGCTCTTTTTTAATTTTTTGGTTTTTATTAAGGATGATATTACCTTGACATGCATACAAAATCTCATTAAAATTGTTCAAACTGTTTCGGTGGAGTATTGTTTTCTGCAAAAACTTCTATAGCCTATTAAAAGTTTAAATGGAGAGTTTTTGAAAAAATTTAAATATATTAATATAAAGTGGACCCCTCACATGTTGGGTTGTAAGAATTTGGTGTCTCATTTTTTTCAATGCTTAATTTAATAAAAGAAGTAGCTTTTTCTGGAAAATTGATAAGGGTAGCTCACCCTTAATACGTAGAGAGTGTGATTTTTGTTGTAGTATATTTATGTAATATTGCTTAATAAAAATCAATGGATAAAAAGCAATTTTTCAACAAAAAAAGTTCAAGCAAAACGGTTCTTATCTCTTTTAATAATTATTTGTTGAAAATTAAGACTTTAAGTGATTTCTTATAACAAGAGAATTTTTTTTATAAAGATTTGACATTTATTATTACATTCCTTTTAATGTTAAGGTTAAAAAATTCAAACTTAAGTAAGAAGCGTAAATCACGAAAAAATTGTCTGTTCACGACACTCGGAATGTTTAAATTTTGAGTACGTGACAGAAAACACAGTTCGCCGACATTTAGCATCAAAGAGAAATTATCTATTAAAAATCTTTCGGAGGTAGGATTTCTTAATAATTGTAGATACTACAAGTGTTAATGACATATTCTGAAACATGTCACGGTAACTAGAACTTTATCTCCTTTTGTCAAATGAAACTATCAATTTACACCTTTTAAATTGAAATTTGTGGTGCATTGTTTTTATTCAAGGCTATTAAAACCCACTAAAATTTGGTCAGTGTCATTTAAAAGTTTGACTATTTTCATATTAGGTATTCTCACTGATTATTCCATGATTATTTTATATTTGAAAAGAACGCGAGTAATTTGAGTTTAAATCAGATTCTGCAGTTTTTTTTTGCCAAAAAAGTATCTCTATTTTAACTAAACCCATAAATCAATTTAGAACAAAAGAATCGTATGGGTGAGAATTTAATTTCGTATGTCATTAAGCCTTTTTAATAGATAATTGTTTAAATTTAGAATTTGTACCGAAATAAACTGGAAAAGAAACTGTATTTACCATAGCTTTTTGATGGTATAGCATGACTTTACTAATGTTTTATCAAAACAAATCTAAGCCTGGGGTGGAGTTATATACTTAGATGATATCATTTGAGTAGATTGGCTCCATGATCTCATGATAACAATATTTTGAAAATGTCGCTTTAAAATATGATAATATGCAATTAATTATATAATCAAATAGTTTATCAATGAGTAATACAGGTGTGTTATAAAGTTTTTGGCAATGTTCTATACAACATTTTATGCAATTTTAATATTATAATATTTTCTTCAAATCTGTTCTTGTTGTTAAAAATAATTATCGATTAAATTTATATTGTTTGTTTTATGAGAGTGTTTTAATAAAAGTTCGTATTTTCAAAAATGTTTTCGACCATGTTTTATGGAAGACTTTATTGCATTTAAGATAAAAATCATAAGATTTTTTTATATTATACAAAAATTACTTTTATACAATTTTATTGAGAAATGTTTACATTTTAGTAGCCAATGTTTTCTTTTAGAGAGTAATCCATAATTCAATTCTATTCAATTATGCATTATTCAATACCCGTAGATAATCACAAATCGTATAAATACAATAAATAAGTACTTTGTGGCTAATATATGTGCCGTTTGTTAGCTACGTCGCGTAATAGCCTAAAATCCGCTATATCAGAAAATATTACTCGTAACTGTGTCTTTGTTAGCTGTCCTATTACGCCCATATTATCATCCACAATGCATAATAAGCTCAGTTTTCGATAGCCATCATTACTTTATTTGAACTCAAAATTTTTTTATACTCATAATTCGAAATATGGGTTTTTAGACTTCCAAAAATAGTTACTGGCGTTACATACTGACTCAATTTTTTTCGCGCTGTATATATTGAACAATAGATTATCAATTAGTTTAGTCTAAAAAAATAACCAAAAACTCTCTCTTGTTGGCGCATTGGGAGAAAATAACCTGTCGTAAAAGGATGAAACGATATTGATGTATGGGAAAATCCGCACACCATTCCTAATTATTTGCAACAAACCTAGTCTTTTGTTTTATAGTGCAGACGATGGCCAAAGATAAGACCTTTCTTCGTGCCAAAACAAATTGAGATCAGATTGATACACTCCGAGATATTAACTAAAATTTAATCGAAGACCCCTGTCGTAAAAGGATGAAACGCAGTTAACTATACTAAAACAAGTATTCATTTATTTTACAGTGATTTTTTTGCTCGTAGCTGAGAGATAAAAAGTAAAAAATCTAACTATTTTATTTTAATTAGTATTATAAATTACACGTTAGTTCCGTTAAATTTTCTAATAATCTATAGTTATAAAAAGTGAGAATATATAAATTTTTTTTATTCCCACGACATTCACGACGGAACTAGGGGTAGTCTCAACCTCAACCAACGGGTGTTAGACTGTACACGACTGTTTGTTTTTTATTTATTTGTTTGCGCCATCACTAATTTATAATTCGCTACGAATATTATTTTGCAATGTTGTTGATATTCACACAAATGGAAACTTTTTCGCGCTAGAAAAATATCCGCCCGGGATTTGATCCCACGACCTCGAGGAGGATGTCCAGGGTACTAACCGCTAGGACACAGAGGCAGATAATAATATAAATTTTACATATTATTATTTTATAAATTGAATATCTTCATTATTTATTTATTAGTTACAAAAAACTGAATTATAATTTAAAATGTTCAAATGGAGCGTTGTGAATCATTTGGACTTTGTGGTCTAGAATTGTTTTTGGCACGTGTTGAATATAAAAATTTCAACAATAAACCAAAGATTAATTATTAAAGTCCAGGTTTATTCAAGTTTATATCAAATCCAAGATTTGTCAGGTATATCCCATTACTAATTAGCAGATAAATACGCTGCACATTTGTTATCTGACGGCTTACTTTTCTCTTTCTTCTCTGTATGCAATTGCTATTTACTGATGCCCAGTATTCACACCTGCTGAAGGAGAGGGTTAACTCGATTTGTGTCGTATTTCCACTACAAAAGAATGTTTTGATCCCCTCTATATCACTTGCACATTAATTTCGTGTTCCACAGCCATAAACACTGAAAATTTATCGTTCTTTTTGGCAGCAGACTGTGAATTTTTCTTCACTTGTGTGAGCTCTCGGTTTTTGACAAAGGCATGGTGGCTTACACGAATACACTGCCGTGTAAGAGAGCGCCCAGTGAAATTACATAACCTTCAGCGTCGTCGAACCAACAAAAAATATAAACAAAAATTGATAGTCAAATTTTAGCCCAATTGAGGCTGTGTTGGGTTACTAATTGATGGTGTGCGCGGTTGGTCGTCAAAATGAGGTCACTAGAGTTATTTAATTTGTTTGGACGTTTCTGTTTTGTTTTTTTTTCGCTCTCTTCTTATTGTTGTAGGAAGATACATTGTCGTCAATGAATGACGACGAGTTACAGCTAATAATACACAGAATATTACAATTAAATATAGATTTATTTAAAATGACAAAGAGATTTATTTTTTAAATCTATTGTGTCAAATATTAATTGCATTAATTTCAGTTTTTAAAATTAAACCAAAAAATTGGTTTGATTAATATTGTTGAACTTTTATCATAAAATGTGTTAATCAATAAGTCTAACTGTCAAAACATTCATAATTCTTATTGACCGTCTTTTATACAAAATTTTATTCATTTTTAAATAAATTAACACAAAATCTTAAAAATTCTTTAAAATTTTTATAGAAATATATGTTGCTCTGTTCCACACACTATACCTGGCTTTGTTGCTCAATGCGTAATTAAAAAATTACTGAGTGTTTATTTTTTAATAATTTAGCCTTAACAAACTTTTAAAATTAAGTATAACAACAATCTTAATCGAAATTTTTAAGTTGTACTTTAAACCATAATTTTACATTCAATGACGTCAACCGATTGCAAAAACAAAAATCTGTGTAAAAAACTTACTAATCTTGCAAAAAAGCGAGGAATTGAATGAATTTCTCTTAAATGTTTAAAATTAAAATAACTAATGAATTGTACTATATCACAAAACAAAGTATTATCTTCGAAATTTTTGTGGTGCTAAAGAACAGCAAAATATTTGTCTTTTTTAAAACAATAGCAAATATTTTTAAATGTACCATTTGTATGCATTGTTGAATAACTATAAATGCATAAATTAATGAAAACAATGGGCTTTTATTAATGGCAACAAAATTTACAAGTAAAGAATGTGATAAGAAACAAGAATTTTTAAACAAATTGATACAGTTATTTGCCGAATTTTATTGTGGTTGCCGCACACGCCAGAGGTGTCGAATTACGATTAAAGTACAGATAATATTAGTTTAATTCTATAAAATTATTTTATTAATAAAATAAATCATTTATTGTTAAAATGGTCAAATAAAATTGTGTATATAAAACGTATATTATATTTCCAACTAAAATATATTTGAAAATTATTTAAAAACACTCCGAGCAGGACATACATTTATTTGCACTTTCCCCAAAAAATCACATAAAACTAATTGTAAAAAAATTGACTCCTGGAATAGGAATTGTACAGTTTTTTTTGCTCAAAATGGCGCCGAAATTATGACTTTGAAACAAATTTATTCCTAGATTAATGAGCCTTCTTTTCACTTGTGAAACAAAAATTTTAAATTTTCACTAGTACGAAAAAGTGACGCATTATGAAACTCAAATCGACACCGAAAAGCTAACCTTCCGATACGTAAGTGCAAAATAGTTATTTATACAAGAAGGTCGATAATATAAGACATTATCAAACACAAGGGTTGTTTTAAGCCACGAGCGAGTGCCTTAAAGAAGGCCCGAGTGTTTAAAAATGCTTATCGATCTTGTTTTATACAAAATATTTTGCATTTCAAAATAAATTATCACAAAAATTTAATAAATGTATTCTTAAATTGAAATTTAAAATTTAGTTCACATTGGTTTATTTCTTTTTCTAACTTCATGGGGAGATAAAAAAAACGTTATATTTAAATTGAAATAATCCACCATGTTGTGAAATCATCTACAAGCACAGTTAAACCATACACAACGAAACTGACGTCCATAAAAGTTTGATGGATTTCTTTTACGGAGGTTACACTTTAATAATAGAGAAAAGGCACTAGTGCATTAAAAAATTCCTTAAAGCACTATAAAAACGTCTTTGACAAAACAAATTTTAGTGCCATAATATCAATTTTATGCGACAAAAATTTACAATAATTTAATGTGGTAAAAGACAGCGAAAAATAATTTGGGCAAAAGTAGATTTAGCAAATCATTTTTGGAAGTGTTATGGATTAAACAGTTATAGACATTAAATTATATATTTGTAGAAGTCCAAAACAGATACGGATTCTACAAGAGTATAAGTTAATTTTAATCCCACACGTAGACCATTTTAAGAAAATTCGTGTTTTGAATCTTCAAATTCATGAAAAAAGCCAGTTTATTTAAATGATGTGCCAATTTACATACGAAACTTGGTAAATATTTTGAAAAAATACTTGCTTTATATAAACAATTTTGTTATTGATTGTAAAATAATAATTTCCTTGGTAGAAATTAAATAAAATATTCTGTTAGGTTTTGCGTGTTAGCCACTGTATTTAAGACAACTCTATAGATTTGCTTCTCTTAAATAAAACTACAATGGTTTGGTTAATAAATTGTGTGAATTGAAACAACATTGTATGGTCTATAAATATTCCACGTGATTTGGAGACTGGCCTGCGGCTCGGACTTGGAATCGGATTAATCGAAAGTCTTCCAACGAATACCGGTGTTTTGCGCAAAACTGAAAAGCTCGCCAGTGCTGATTATCGTTGCACTGATGTCATTGGTATTTTCAGTTTGTTTGCTTTTTTCTTGTTTCACATTTATGTAAATGAGCGTTTCTCAGGACAAATAACACTCGCTATTGACATTGCTGTGATGGTTTTCGAGAGATGCAATTCTAGGCTCGTATTTGATTAGATAAATTTGACCTCCATCGCTAATTGACGAAATTCTTCACCAATTCAGCGAATTTCGCCTCTCTTCGCCACAAAAGAGAGCACGTGTAAGATTAATATTATTATTATTCAAAAATGGAATTATATAATATTCCGAAAACCAGCTTAAAGATTTAACGAAATTGGCATTTTGGCCAGAAAGTAGGAACACATAAATATGCAAATAAAAAACTGACCGGCAAGCGAAACCGAAAACCAAAAATAGATTCGACACTTCAACATTAATTTTGGACGGCGTTTTTTTCTGGAGAAAAATACAAATAATGGCTGTTAAAACAGAATTATTTTATTGCCTTTTTGGTTACGAAACTGGGGCTTCTTATCTGACCGGTTCACGTTGATGTTCTGTTTTTGTGCTCTAATGATTTTCGTTTCTTCTCTCGCCGAAAATGGAAGGCATTTTTAATTGACTTTATTCGTTTGCATCCATTATGTATTTCAAAACCTTAGATTAAAATAATGAATTCAATACAAATTGAGATGGAAAACATTATTATCTAAATTATACTGTTATTATTTTGAATTCCATTTCAAAAATCGGTATTACTTTATGGCGCTTTTAATTTTTTGATAATTTAATAAATCAAAATAAATATTCAGTTTTTTGCATTTTGAATGCAAATTTTATTTAAACGAAATAAAATTTAAATAACAATTCTTATTGATCTTGTCCGTTTACCTAAGTACTAGTATAAATTTTTAGGCAAATTTACACAAAAGTATATATTTTATCTCTAATGATTAACATTTCCACACCTATAAAATAATTCCAATTATTTCTAATTTATGTTTCTCAATTAGGCAATAAATGAAATGTGCCAGTTTTTGTCATAATTTTGCAATCAGTTGATGTGTTCAAATTTCGTACTTGACATACCGGTTCCTTAATTTGGTTATGGTATGTTGGGCGAAGAATACTAACACTATTGGCTTATGGGCCGGTCCGGGGCCTTTTGCCTGTGCAATCCTATTCCTCTATTGTTCACGGTTGATGGCTACTTCCTTCCAGTTGGTAATGCTGTTTCGTTTATTGTTGCCTCATATCTATTCCTTGGTCGGCCTACTGGACACTTTCCTGCTGATCGCTTCCATAGCTTTTTTGGGTAATCTGCTCTCATCTATCCTGGAAACATGTCCTAAACGTTAATATGTCGTCATCCCGATACATTTCATATACTTCCTCATTGTATAGAATCCGCTATTCATTATTGGCATATACCGATCAAAATATTCTTCGCAGAATTTTCCTCTCAACGCGTTTTGGTTGTTCTCCAACTGCAGAACCCGCTCGGTAATTATAGCCTGCATGCACATATAAATATATGATTTTATTCATTGTAACGATGCACGATAACTTATCATCAGGTGTATGGTGGACATTCACACGCCCACCTCGTATATCACCCTAGCTCTCTCTCCCTATCACAATTACTGGGCATAATTAACTTATTGCTATCAATACTCGTATAATATTTCTTCAGGCGCATTATAATGGGATCGGATAAAAGTGTTTATTAGACCCGTTATTTGACACCGCAGACTAGGGCAGTATAGATCTGGACAATGCTTAGAAGAGGTTTAATGCTAGTAATATAGTATGTATAGTTAGTTGGAATTGCCATCTAATTTTGAACTATACAGAACAGATCATGGTGGTATGTTGCGAGGGTGTTTTCTTCCTGTACTGAGAGCCCTTCCTTAAATTTCGCTTTCGCTATTTGCTTTCGGTATATTATTTGTCAATTAATAGCACCTAGACCTAGTTGTGAAGAGATCCGGTCAATTCGTCGTTTTTATCTATATTTTTGCGCCATTGCTTATAATTCGCTAGCAATATTATTTCGTAACGTTATTGATATACAGAAATCGAAACTTTATTGCGCTAGAAAAATATTTGCCCAAGATTCGATTCCACGATCTCGAGGAGGCAGTCCAGGGTGCTTACCACAAGAAAAATTAAGCAATCGATAGTAGTATCGATAGCAATAAGTTAATTATACCCTTCCTTACAACCTGAAAATAGATTATAAACTACTATTTACAGTCTTTTATTTTAAATTATCAAATATATCTAAGTATGTATTTTCTTATTTATGGTCGGTTCTCTTTTTGTGAAACCTTTAAAAATTAGTTTCATATTATAAACAAGCTTACACCTGCTATTGTGCCAAATCTGTTTTTTAAATTTGAAAACAGTAAGAAACTCGCTATCACTCGGTTTTTTATATATAATTTTATATACAATTTATTGTACTTAATTATAAAATTATAACAATCTTAGGTATTCAGTCTTATCTGATATGAACTATTCCTGTGTGAGATGGCAAATTACACGAAAGAAAAAAATCATAAAGAGAACAGAAGTGGACGGTGGCGTTGATCGGTCAACAATGGATTCAGAGGAAGAGAAAACTCTTATCCTGACAAACTCGGTTTTTTAAATTACGTGTATTTTTATAATGTAATAACACCGCTGACTTCACACCTTTGCATCACAAACAACTATTAAATACAATAATTATGGATTTAATTTTCAGCGAATTTAATTACCAATGTGTAAGCCTTAACACTTCAAACTCGATGCAAACAAAATTATTCGCAATTACGTTAGATAATCATCCTGACTCTAATTGCGAATAAATTATCTCAATAGAATATAAATTGAAAGGTTAATTCCATTAATCGGTGAATGACATTTTTTATACATAATATTTGAATTGGAATGAAACTGAAAGTTTCTATTTTTAGTATTTACATTAACAAACAAATAATTTTAATTTTTGTTTTAAAAACAGTGAGGTTTGTTATATACGTATAACAACCTAATTTGTAAATAGAAAAATAAATTTGATTGAAGCAATGTAATTCAATTCAAATTTATGTGTTTATTATGGTTTAAACCAATTAAACGAAAATAGGTCAATGTTATTCGATTTTCATGAGCATGCATCAAACAAATTAAGCGACATTCGGGCAAAGAAAGGGAAAAGGTGTGCCAAGTTATTTATTGCAATTAAACACTAAGTGCTCAATGCAATTAAATTAACACAATTATTGGCAATTATTTTATTGGGTGAAATTGAAAATGCTGATTCGCTTTGAAAGTGCGAACAATTGAAATAAGTGCCAAGAAAATGAATGTAAAGTATTGAGTTCTAATTCATCTATTAGAGAGTAATTGTCGTTAATAGTTACTTATATAATTAGGTCGATAAGATAAGGCATTATTGACCACAAAGGTTTCATAAACTCACGAGCGTAGCGAGTGTTTTAAATAAGGCCTGAGTGTTCTGAAAAAAAATACCAATTAATCGATAATTAAAAATAAAAACCGTTCGCAGCGGTTGTTTTCAAATTGTGGAACAAGTAAGACACAGCGTGTTTATTAGAGTGAGTTGGAAATACTCACAACGAAATGGTTTGACAACAATATGTATTTTCATTAAGTTGGTGACAATTTGCAAATTTTGAATTATTTCAGAACTCCATGCAGAAAAATAAACCGTTACGGAACCAATTTGCGTTAAGAAAAGTCTATTTTTCGGTACGGAATTGCAAAGAACACTTAAAAGAATAGTTTAAAGCACTTGTGCTAAAACCAACTTTGATAGAAAAATTTGTTGTATCGTATTATCAATTTTATGCAACAAAAAGCATTTAAAAGTTTAGATTTTCAGAAAGTCTACTTTAGTTAGGAGCTGCTGTCGATACCGTAAATTGTCCAACGAGAAAACTTATTTAAATGTGGAAAAAAGGGATTATTTTTTGGGCAATTTTTAGAAATCGTAAATAAATTTAAAGAATTTAACGAGTTTTAGCGGAAATATTATTATGAAATACCGAGGAATTCGTAAAAAGTGATCAGAAAACGATTAGCGTCAATAATTTACATATGTTTTGACTTTTAGCAGTTTTCTCGATAATTATTTTAATTGGCATTTAAAGCCTAGAGAAACCGATTTCAAAACGCAGAAGAGCAGCTTCAAACATCATGTCATCAATTGCCAGCCCAAAAAAAACGTTCATTGTTAAACGGATAAATTGGTAAAGCAAACACACCTACATTTATTGGGGAATCTCTATTTTAGAGTCTTTTATTGAGCTTTGGCGCTCATCCATTGCCAAGGTCGTTTGCCGAATCTTTGTGTGGGTATTCGAATTGTGTGTGTTTATTTATTACTGTTTTTATGCAAATTCCGTGTGGCAGGTATCAGGTTCTCTAATTGGTGTTTTTAGTTTTTCTGCCGATTCTTTGCAAGTGGCGCCTGTTCACAAGACACAATTCTGACGGAAAAAATTAAGAAACGCTCGTCAAAATCAATGGACTAGCGTTAGCGAGGAATGGACAGAATTTAACAAGATTGTTAAAGAAGGGGATGTGATACTTGTATCGATTGATGGACTAAGCCAATTAAGTCGGACATGGGTTTATTGATTAGATTGATTTATATGGATTCGTCGTCAAATTTGACCGAATTCTTTTTTTGTCATTGACAAAATACATGATCAACTGAAATTTGACTCATTTTCTTAAATAATGTATTAAGTTATTATAACAGAAGTCTAATTAGATAGGTTTCCTTATTAACTGGTTTTTATAGTTTAGTATTATTAACAAATAGATTTCTTGAAAACTGTTTTTGTTCTAAATGCAAATTCAATCAAAAATTCACAAATGGCAGAAATTTTAGAACTGAATTTCGACCTTTAAATTTCTAATTTAATTAAAGTCTATTAAAAGTTTCTGGATATGCATTGGTTATAAAATAACCGATTTAACTGGTTTTGTCTACTATTAATACGCTATGAGAATTCATTCCACTTGTTTATTATTCTGGTCACAACTTCTTACGTAATGCAAAAGAGTTAAGCCAATATTTGATATAAAACTCAGCCATAAATGGCTGGTCTAATCTTAGCGGTTTTGAAGACGCATGACAGTGCATCATAATATTTATAAAGTAATGTCATTCAATGACATTGATATTAAAATACGAAGAAGATAAAATAATGTGGCTATTGTTCTACATTTAGGAAAATGACGTAACATGAAAGTTTAAATTATTATTTATGCAATTACGTTTAATATTAAACGTTATCTTAATGACACACATTATCACCAAATTATTTGTAAATACTTAAGCTTATTAATAATTGGAGATCGCCCCGTCTTTCGTCTTATATAAAAAAGACAAAACCTTCCCGTCTTATCTTTTTAACCCTACCGAGATTGATTTTGTAACGATCCAACCCAGATGGGGTCGTTTTTTACCCCAATTTTAATTTGATATAATGCCAATTTTTTAATAGATTAACACAATTTTTACTTTTGAATATGTTTCTTGGATTGTTTGTGAAATAAAACCATCTAATTTATTTTAAAAAACGGCTCAGAAAAAATTGTATAGCACATTACAAAAGTAAATAATACATTGCACAATGCAGTGTTGTTGTTGTAACGACTAAAATTGCAATCACGATTTTCTCAAAATTCAAATGATAAAATCGGGTGATTTCACTTAAAATTCACTCAAATTTGCTTTTGAATAGCTTGTTTAGTTCCCAAAGATGCGTTTCAAATAAAAGTAACAATTCCAGAATAATAACATATAGTTTTTTTTTTCAAACTTGGGGTCTAAAATGACCCCACTGGGTTGGTACGTAAATTTTTTAAAGCATCGCCAAAATATAAAAATTTTAAGTACCAAATTATTTGTGAGCTTAAAATATTGTAAATTTTTCCCGTTTAAAGGAATAGACACCAAATTTTTGCTACAATTTCAATCCAGTTTAAAATTATATCACTTTTATTATCTTATATTAACACTAATATATTATATCACTTATTTCAATCTTAGTAACCAACTTGCTTCATTCAAGAACTGATAATTTATATATATTTGTTTACAAAAAATGACAACTAAAGATGTCATTTGATTTTCAAAGTAAAATTACCTAAAATGCGATTTAAACAAGACCTCAAGATTTGTCCTCAACAAAATAATGGCAGTTGTCAGTTTTTCTTGCAAACATTCCTTAAATTTTATTTTTACAAAATTTTAATTTAAAATCATTGATTTGTATAGTGGATTTGTGTCGTGTGAAAAAATAATTAAAATTTTATTTCTAACTGATATTTTAATCTTTTACATTTGAAATAGAGATCATACTTAAGTGCTTTTCTAAAAAATATTTTTTTTAATAAACCAATATTATTATCAATGGTGCTCTACTTTGTCGTAGCTTTGTTCGGGACTGCCTGATGTGAGAATGCGGATCATTGTTTTTCTTTTTTTACTTCTTCTTTTTATGAAAAAAATCCTACTAGGGAGTATAGAACTCATGGTGAATGTCTTCAGCAAGTTTACCAATGTAAAGTATTCATATATTGGGCACACTGCCTTTAAGCATTAATTAAAATGAAATACATAATGAATCAATAGATATTTCAAATTTTTAATTTACATTTTCAGAAGTAAAATTCAATATTTTCTCAACTGATTCATCATAAAAGATTTTCTAATTCCGCATTTCTAATCTATTTAAGAGTGTACTTCACCTACGCTGTTTGAAATATTAGAAAAACTGCATAATAATGTAACTAAAGAAAAGGAAAATGAGTAGAAAATCGTAATAATATCGTAACGACGAGAAGGGCTTTATTTATGATGCCTTCGTCAAGAATATGTGGGCATAGTGCAAATAATGGTGAAAGGACTGATTAGATTGTGCATTGCAAACAAGAGAGCCTTTCTAAGAAGATTAAAATAATAATTTATATTCGTAAACTCAATTTACGAACAGAGCTGAAAATGAGTGATCAGGAGCACTTTAGTTTTGTTGAAAGATTGGTTCAAGAATAAAGTCACAAATTAATTCAAGGTAAAACTTTGACAAAAAAAAACTGCTTAAACTTTGGTGAAATAATTACTCGTAGAACATTCCCGATACACCTGTCAGATGAAATTGTCACTTCTGACGTAAATTTTCCATATTTATTAACAACTAACTCTTTATGTGCAAAGTTGTAAAATAGTGTCACAAAGGACAATTTCATTTTTTTTAAACCATGAGCGTAGCGAGTGCTTTAAAACAGGCCCGTGTGTTTAATAATGCTTATTGATCGTGATTTATACGAAATTTTATGCATTTTAAAATAAATTAATACAAAAATTAAAAACAACATTCGACTTAAAATCAAATTTATAATTTTGTTGTCGTCTTCACGTTGTTTTTCTTTCTTTTTCTAATTCCACCAGAAGATGGAGAAAGCTTATGTTGCTTCTCTTACTTGCACATAGGAAATATTATTCGTTAACGGTTAACATCCGTAAATTTAAATGGACCGAAAACAGTTGTCTGAGTAATAATTAAGTACTATTTAAATTTAAACCAACCGATAAAACACACACAAACAAACACAGTTAAACCATACACAACCAAACTGACATATAAATTTGTTGAATTTCTTGAACGAAGGTCACACTTTGATAATAAAGAAAAAAGCACTAGTACTTTAAAGAATTCATTAATGCTCTTGTGCTATAAAAACGACTTTGTGATTTCAGTTGCATCGATTTTATGTAACTAAAATGCATACATTAAATTATAATTTATTATTAATACCGAGTCTAATTGCAGATAGTTAAATATAAAAATTTACAACGAATGTGTTTATGAATTGAATACAGTAATTTGCAAAGCAAACAATTTTATGGTTTCGAGAAAAGTAATGAAATAACGGAAATGAATCTTGAATAAAGATTCTTTTATAATCATTTTGATAAAAAAATTTGCTAGATAAAAGGCGTTCTTATGGAATGCATAACGAAATTCCAGTAATATCAACAAATTTGAGACTTTCCTCCTGATAACACCTTATCATCAAATGGCACGAATTATTATACATCAGTTTGACAAGTACTACCCACACAATAATGATTAGATAATGTTTGTAAACAAAAGTTCTCGTATTTAACTATTGCAAATAGCTATCTTGCAAAACGACTCGTCAAGTTCAATAACATTAATCAGTCTGGTGTAGTAGCACTTCAAAATAGTTCTAGGACAATGTCTGTCATTCGATGGGGTCAATCAGAGGATCGAGCCATTAAATTGAGACCGTTTTGCGAGCAATTCGCACAATTTGACTTGTCAAATCGGGAACAATTCAAATGCCAACATGCAAAACACACGTCTAAAAATAATGGCGCTTCAAACTTTGCTATTTTCATGTTAGAGGTAGTGAACCTGGGCAAGTTCAGGGCTGTCATAAAACTCGAACCCCTCTTCCTTTCTCCTTCTTTCTCTCTAGTCAACTACACTTTAAACACAGTAAAGCATAAAAAGTTGAAGGGACTATAAATTTTCATTTATATTGAATGGAGAGGAAGAGAAGGGCGAAAATAGTTTCGCAATAACAAATGAGTGTATGAATGCAATTTATGTACATCGATATATTAATACAGAACTATGTGCAAAGCTTAACAACAATTGCACATCAATGGCAAGGCAACTATAAATGTAGCCATTATGAATTTTGTCTACAACACACATTCCTCCTTTTGTGACACACTTAAGTCGCCACTTTAAAATGTTTTAGTAATTGGAAATTCACTTAAAAGTACTTCAACTGGAAACGTTATAATGTAGATTATAATGAAATTATTAGCAACAAAATATGCAAAATAGTTTAGGGGAAAATCAAATAAAGTCAGAGAAAATTTAATTTGGCTAAAAGTGATGTACTACAAAGAACTTTTCTGCACTTATTCCGCATTTAATAGTTATTTATACAACACCAGTGATTCATTATGCTTATCGACCGTGTTTCATACAATATTTTCTGCATTTTCAAATAAATTAACACAAAAATTAACTAAAGAACATTCGTTTTTAAAATTAAATTTAAATATATTGGTCTCCTTCCCATTGTTTTTCTTCCTTTTTCTAACTCCAAGGAAAAATGGAGAAAGGAGCTATATCTTATTTTTCTTACTTGCAAATTAAAAATACCATCTGTTAACGGAAGGTTTAAATTTAAATAGAACGAAAACAATTGATTTAGTACTATTTAAATTAAAACCATCCGATAAAACATTCACAAACATACAGCCGCAAATACAGGTAAACCCTAGTGCTTTAAAGAATTCTTTTAAGCACTTGTGCTATAAAAACGACTTTGACAGCAAAAATATCACTACCATAATAACGATTTTATGTAACTAAAATCCATAGAAGTTATTTATACAACAAGGTCGATAAGATACGGCATTATTATACACATTGCCCGTTTTAAGCCTCGAGTGTAGCGAGTGATCATCGTTTTTATGTAAAAATTTTCGAAGAAATGTATGTTGCTTTGTTCCACAATAATATTACTACAGATATTTATTATATCTTCCTTTGTTTCTTCCAAATATATCTGGAGTCGTGTAGAATAAGGATAGAACATTATTATATTTGAAATTGGTTTAATTTCCTCGACACAGACTTAAATAGTTGGATAATAGTTTTCATTGATGGTTATGTTTCTATTTCATAACAAAGTTTATAATATCAAATTTAAAAATCCTTAACGGTTATCTGAGAGACTAGATTCGCACTTTAACCAAAATGCAGTAGTGCTTTAAAGAATACTTTAAATGGATACTTTAAAGCACTTGCGTTATAAAAACGACTTCGAGATAAAAAAAAAATTAGTGTCATAATATATTATCAATCTTTTGCACTTTCGTATCAGAAGGTGAGCGTCGTTTTGAGTTTTATTATGCGTAAATTTTTCACACTAATGAAAATTTCGAATTTTTATTGCACTAGTGAAAAAAACGTCATAAAACTACAAATAAATTTGTTCAAAGTCAAAATTTCGGCGTCATTTTGAGGAGAAAACTGTGCAATTTTCAATCTTTATAACAATCTAATAAGTGTTCAAATAGAGACCGTTGTATCGACCAATTTTGTTAAAAATTTGTTTTTCGTGAAATTTTCAAGAAATTGATGTTAATTGCTCGTATTTAACACTCGCTTCGTCGTTGAGAAATAGTTCATTTTACACCCTTGTAGCAAAATAACTATTATGCAACAAAAATGCATAAAATAATGTTATAAGATTATATGGAACGTTGTTCGAGTATCATAAAATAAAAAGTATTAAATTTTAAATTATTATTTAGAAATTGTCGTATAATACATTTATTGTTTTATTAATATGGAAACCATTATAATTAAAGCACTTAAACGTTTTATAATTTGTTTATAAATTGTTATTCGAAACTTTTTCTTTGAAAAGTATTTGTAATAGGAGGCGTGGTCAACAATTTTCAAGGACTTTTAAAAATACTTGTTTTATTTCCTTTTTAGTAAAATTTCAAATTTTTAAATTCTTTTTAATCGCAACTAGATGTTTTGGTATTTTTTTATGAATAAAATCCTTGTGAACAGAGGTTAATAAGATATTTAATTGAATATTTTTTAAAATCAAAACATAAATTTTATATCATTAAAATTAAAACTTAAAATTTTACATTTATACTACGCTTAGCTAACATTTGTTCCAAAATTAATATGAAGTCATAACATTTGGTAAATGAACCTCCACCAAACTGGGGAGCCCCTGTGTTACCTGTTGGGGAGCATGGTGCGTGTTAAGCAGCAGATTGATGACGATGGCAGTGCCAGGAAGAGATTCTGCCTTCCGTTTACCGTTATTGACATAGAAACATGTCGTTTTGTGTACTACGAATTTTTGAAACTTAATTGAATTCATTCATATCAATAAGCGTTCAATATGTTTTTGTTGATTTTGGTTCGCCAAGTTTAAAGCCCTCGTAAAACACAATCACGTGACAACCAGTTAGGCTTTTCTAGCTATTCAAGTAAATAGGGAGGGCATATTGAATAAACATGTGAAGCTCCGGGCAAAATAGTTTGGCAAAGTTTTTATGTACTTTGCGGTAATGTATTGAATAAATTTTCATTCGAGGAGCACGGAATCGCAATTTCTCCGTCAGTCTGCGCCGAGGACTCATACTGACTAGACAATGTCTATTTAAGGAGCATTGTATTGAAGAAAATGGATTGTAAAATATTCTGAAAATTTGAGTGAAAGTACAGTTTTATTTAAACATTTCCTTTTCTTGTTTTACAGATGAACAGGAGCGAGTCCAGAAAAAGACTTTCGTCAATTGGATTAACTCATACTTGATGAAGGTAAGTTCAACAACCCTTACAGGATATATTTAAATAAATTTAGGTAATTACTTTTAATGATTATCATATTAAAATATCTATTAATAACCTTTTCAGCGAGTTCCACCGCTTCGTGTCGATGACTTAATCCATGATTTAAAAGACGGAACAAAATTGTTGGCCCTATTGGAAGTCCTTTCCGGGGAAAAATTGGTAAGTACTAAATCCATTAAAAAATTTCAAACAAATCAAAAATACTTCTCTTCCTCAGCCTGTTGAAAAGGGAAGAGTTCTGCGACGACCTCACTTTTTGAGCAATGCAAACACAGCCTTGCAATTTCTAGCTAGTAAACGAATTAAATTAGTCAACATTAATCCAGCCGATTTAGTAGATGGAAGACCACCAGTTGTCTTAGGATTGATTTGGACAATAATCTTATACTTCCAAGTAAGTCCCTTAAAAGTCTTTAAAATAAAATAGCACCTTACAAAAGTAATCACATGTAATCTGTAACGCTAACATCTCATATGATATACGCTTTTCCTAACAAGCTACGAACTAAAAGGAGAAAAGTAAAAAGTACGGACTTTTCATCCTTATTGGTAAGTTGCCGGTAGACTAATCAAGTTTTGTTGGTCCTTTGAAGTGTGGTGTTTTCATTTTCATTAAGAATTTTAAGTTTTTATGAAAAAATATGTCTAAAACATTTTTCTAATCGAATCTTTACCTTACTTTAAGATCGAGGAACACAGCCGTAATTTGGAGTACTTGAACCAAGGCTACAGCGGCTCCGTTAGTTCCTTGGATAGTGCCAGTGCGTCAGCGACCCCGACTACAGATAACAAAGCCGAGAAATGGAAACAAGGTGCCAGAAAGACCCTACTACAGTGGGTTACAAACGCACTTCCCAAGTAAGATCTTTTAAAAATTTTCCGAAAAGAATTATATTTTAAATCATTTTTTCTTTCCAGGGAAGTGCAAGTGAAAGACTTTGGCTCTAGCTGGCGGGATGGTGTCGCCTTCCTAGCCTTGATCGATGCCATTAAAGCCAACTTAATCAATATTGCCGAAATGAAGAAGCAGTCCAACAAGGATCGTCTGCAAACCGCTTTCGATGTTGCCGAGTCCAAATTAGGAATTGCCCGACTTCTAGATCCCGAAGACGTTGACGTGGACAAACCCGACGAGAAGAGTATCATGACCTATGTGGCTCAATTCTTACACAAGTATCCAGAGCCTAGAAAACAACCCCAGTTCGAGACTACCCAAACGGAATACAATAACCTCATCAAGTGGCTTGAGGAGAGGACTAATCACTTTGATGTTCTCATCCAAACCAATCGACTACCAGCTGACTTTAACAGCTACTTATCTGAAGACTACGAAAACCGATCCAAGATCCCCAGCTATACAAAACTATTGGCTCTCGCTAGGGCCAGAAATATTGTCGGAATCCCGTTCAATGGTGATGAAATTCTGGAGAATTTATGGGAAAAGCTGCAAACCCAAATGCTTTATTGGCTTTGGAGCTTGGATGCCAACTTGCCAGGCAATTTAAGAATCGTCGGCAAGTGGCTAAGTGATGCGGAAAAATTGCTGATGGCCAATGATATTCCGACCGAAATGAACGAGGAGACGGCCTCGATAATCAGCCGTAAATTGGAGGAGCATAAACAGTTTTTCGCCGAAATGCCCAACATTATCGATCTGTTCACACAGACGAAAAACACGATTAAGGACTCGTCTATCAACAAACAACAGATTGTCAATATGGAACAGCGTTTAGCTGATATTGTGCCAAAAGCTGCGCAGAGGCGCATCCATTTAAAGTTCCTGGAGCACAAGTGCTGCCTTATCGCGTTCCTCAATCTGGTCGAAAGTAAGTTACGAAATTGGTCGGCCAAGTTTGGTCGACTGGATAAAGTTCAACAACTGCTTGATCAATACGTGAACTTTGTGTCGAAGAACAAAATATTCCAGGAGTTTGGAAAGGCGTTCGTCGACATGCAGCAGGTGGTCGAGGAGTACAGGAAGGAGGGCCACATTTCGAAAAAGGAGGAACTCGAAATTGGCAAATTTATGCGTGACACGGAAGTTCGTTGGAACGGTTTGTCTAGGGAGTTGAAATGTGCCCAAAACATGCTCGAGGAGGTGATTGCCAATTGGAAGCGGTGGAATTTGCTGTATTCGGAATTCTTGCCGTGGCTTGATGAAGCCGAAAAGCATGTCACTTCGGAGGATGAAGACGAACGATTAGACTTTTTCAAGGATGTCAGCGTTTGGAGGGATAAATTCCAACTGTTGTCTGATACAGGCAACTTCCTGATTTCCACGTGCGATGACAGTGTTGCCAAAGAGCTGAGACAGGACTTGGGCAACTTGACACATAGATTTGAAAGGCTGTTCCATCAATCAGAACAGTACGCCCATGCAGGCGATATATTGAAACAACGCAAACAATTCAAGACCGGGTTAGAAACCTTGTGCAACTGGTTGAGAAATGCCGAACAAATTCTACAAAATCCAAACCTTGGAACCATAGCTCAGATTCAACAGTTTGGACAAGACGTTCAGAAATTACAATCCGAAATTGACGACATTGAGGAAGTGTTCAAAGAAGTTAGTCGTGTTTTCCAGGGTTTGATTCAGGAAATGTCTCGAGATGATGTGGATAAGAATATGAATATTTTGAAACGTGAAAAGGAAGCTCTGGTAAAAGTCCGTGCCCTGATCCCTACAAGACTTCATTTATATCACCAATTGTTGGTTCAACACGAATCTTTGGAGTCTGGTCAGAAGGAAATCCATGACTGGCTAAATGGTGCCGAAAACTTGATGAGTGAACTGTCCCTTAAAGGTGGACCAGAACAAATTAATGACAGACTTAACAAACATAGATTCTTCTTCTCAAAGACATTATACTACAAGTCTATGTTGGAAAGCAAAAACAAGGTTTTCCAAAACTTATTGAAGTTCATCAACACTGAAAACAACATCGACTTTAGTGAAGTGGAGAACAATATGAAGAGATTGAATGATAGATTTGGATACGTTGCTGATAGTGCCCAGAAATGGGAGACAAACTTAACAAATGCCCTTAGGAATTGGCAGACTTATAACGAATGTGATCGAAAGGTGCAAGATGTGATTAACCAAGCTCAGTACTATTTGAACGAAAACGCTCCTTTGGACATTGAGCAAGCCCTAGTGAAGCAGAACCTATTCTTTGAAAACCTTAACGACAACTGGATGCATGCTCTAGAGAAGTCAGTTCAAGAACTCTTAAAGTATGTTCCAAATGAAGAACAGGAGCCAATCATCAAGAACTTGGAAGATGTTCAGGACAAATGGAATGATATTGTGTCTAACATCCCTGTTCATTTAATAAACATGGAATACCACTTGGCTGAGAAGAACTTCAACCATGAAATGATTACTATGGAGAATCAAATTCTTCAAGAACAAAATGCTTTGTTAAGCAATGAGAATATTGATGGCATCTTGAATAACTATCTTAAATATTTCAAAAATCCTGCTAATGTGGGAAAAGTCGAAAATTCTTTGGAGAGAATGAACATTCTTAGTCATAAATACAATGAAGTTTGTCCAGAAGGAGAAAACCTGTGCCAGAAAACCGACCAAGCCAGAACCAGATGGGAGAATTTGCAGAGACGAATTGACGAATTAGGAGTGACTTTAAATAAAATCCCTGAACAATGGGACCATTACAGACGTAACTTCCAGGATATGGTTGAATGGATGAATATGGTTGACCAGTCTCTCGGTTCCATTACTACCGAAGTAGAGTCTATGGAAGAATTTGAAAAGGAACGAATAATTTTCCAGGTATGTTTTGTTAAATATAATTGCTCTTATGGCAAAACTAACTCAAATTTTCAATATTACGTGGCAGCTAAAGGAACTAGTGGTAAAAACTTTAAGATAATGTTTTCAATTAGTTATTGAATCTTCTTGGTCATATATTCTGTTCCATCTATCTTTATTATTTATCTATGTAGTTTTCAAACAAATTTTTGTTAACTTTAAGTTCTCATCGTAAATTATTTTGGAAACTTAAAAATCTACCTTTAAAATTTTAACAAACTTATTAATTCTTTAATCCATATTTTTTAATATCTCCTTAAACGTAGTACTTACCATTTTTATGAACTTCCAGAAAATCTGCCAGGAAGCGGATGCCAAGCGTGAGAACATGAAATGGCTCGTCAAGACCTTGGATTCCCTTCTCCCCTACGCCAATGAAGCTGAATCTTCTGCCGAACAAAAGAAGCTAGAGATGTTGATCGCCCGCTACAAGAATCTGATCCCAACGATCGAAGTGACAATGGTGAGAACTGAAGTGTTTTCCAAGTGTTATACATACCGCCGCGAAGTGCGTGAAATAGTTAGTTTGTTGAACAAAGTGCGTGACCAAACCCTGGCTGCTCCACCACCCGAATCCCTAGCGCATGTCACGAAAATGGTCCAAGAGCAGCAGTACGCTATGGCTCAACTGGACCAGCAGCGGCCGAACATTGTCTCGATGCTGCAGAGGGGCAAGGACCTGAGCACAGACACACACGCGCCAGCCTTCATGGTCGCCGAGGTCAAGTCCTTGGAGAGCGGCTGGAAAGACACATACAATCAGTCAGCAGACAAACTCAAAACACTGAAAGACACACAACAAGTTTGGACCGATTACACTGAACAGAGAAACGAAATTATTACGATGATTGGCCGCGCTGAGACCGAACTCAGATCAATTACCCCGCTCCAAACCGATCCCCAGAATGTCATGTCCGACCTTAAAGCTAAGAAAGAGTTGAACACCAGTTTGAAATCCACCTCCCAACCATTGATTGAAAAGTTGAAGGAGTTATCCCAAAGCCTTATCCCCCTGACTGCTTCAGAGAAACAGCCAGCCATCGCTAAAGATGTTGTCGATATAGAGAAGCAGTTCGTCAACACCATAGACCACGTTCAAAATCGCGTCGAGTACTTACAAGACTACAGCCAAAGATGGGACAACTATAAAGCCCGTCTAGCAGAACTTCAAGCTTGGGCCTCTCAGACAGCCCCTACTTTAGTAGAATCTTTAACAAGTTCAGATTTAACACCAGACGAAAAGAAAGCCAAGTGCATTAGCATTCAAAGGATTATTACTGACAAAATGCGACAACTTGATATGCTTTCCAATGAAGCTATCGAACTAGCCCCCAAGGAAGGAAATTTAGGTGAAGCCAAACGCCTGAAAGCTGAAGTAGGTAAACTGAAGGAAGTTTTCAGTGCAGTAAACAAAGACTTTGAGCATAAGGCTCATGAAATTCAACAGCTTAACACCGATTGGCAAAAGTATCAAGTCGAACTTCGAGAAATCAAACCTCAAGTTGAGAACTTGGAAATCAAATTGAACGTTTCAGCTGTGAAACCAGCGTCTCTACAAGAAGCTGTTCAGCTTCAGCAACAGGCTCTTGTTACAGAAAATGAGTGTCAAGCCCATGTAGCTAAATTACATAATATGGCTCAAATTGGAAGTACTCTTAGTACCCAAGCCAATGTCCCAGACGAGTTGGATTCTATCACAACTCGGTATAACGCCATCTTAGAAAACACTAAACAGTCTAAAACTAAAATTGACAAACTGGTCGCTAATTGGCAAGTTTTTGACTCAGATGCAACAAAATTAGAGCAATGGATCATTGATAATGAAAAGATCCTGCAGAAGAGACCAAACATCCTGATGACCCCTCAAATTGATAAACTAGAAAAGGAGCTGGCTAAGCTCAAATCTCTCAACAACGAAATTTCTGAGCACCAGGCGAAATTGATTGGACTATCCCAAAATACTGACACCGTAATTTTGTCCATTGCACCTGAAGGAGGAGCAGCTATCAAAGAACGAATTCAACAAATGAAAACTCGAATTCTTCAAATGTCGGATGATGTCCGAGATAAAATCAACAGTGTTATGGATGCAATCATGAACAGACAAGACTTTAATGCTAAAATAATAGACTTTTCGAATTGGGTGTCTCAAGTGCAAACTAAGAGCATTGCTACAGATGAGATCCTTGAAGACAAAATCCCTTACAATGCCCAACTTGTTCATGGCCTTTTGCAGGAGAGCGCCGAAAAGAAACCCGTCTTTAATGAAATCTATAATGATGTTAAAGATATGGTACTAAACGCTTCTGCTGAAGAAGCTAACGCTCTTAATGAGTTTTATACAACACTAGTGTCCAGCTATCAAGAATTAGATGCCAAGCTCGAACGTAAGCGACTAGGTCTGGATAAGTGGGCTGAAGTCCTTAACTGGGCTAATGAAACAAATAATCATGTTACTCATTTACAACAACAAATCGATTCATCAGAACAGGATACACCAAAACTGGAGGGTATCTTGCAAGAGTTGGCTAATATTCAGTCAATAATTACTGAGAAAAACGCAGCTCCAGTCCCAGAATTGTCAGATGTCCAAGTTCGAGACAAAACTGGAAGAGGTTATTTGAGCTATCCTCGACTACTAATTGATTTGGAAAATAGAGTGGAAAGTTTAAGAGCAAAGACTGTTAACTTGTTAGATACATCACAAAAACAGGTTCAGCAAAAAGACAAACATGCTGCCTTGGAAAAATCGTTCGTAAAAGGCATACAAGACATACGTCAGAAGTTGGAGGTCATGGACTCCGAGCCTCTGACTATTACCAATATTGAAGACAATCTTAATAATCTGTTATCTCTAAGTGAAATGGTGAAACAGCAAGCCCCACTTAGAGACAACCTTCGACAATCAGGAAACTTCCTAATAAACTCAAACCTTACAGAGTCTCGTCCTATTCAAGAGTCTATCTTTGCGATTGATCGAGATTGGGAAAACTTGGGTGCTGAAATCAATAAACGAATCGAAAACTACCAGGCAATCCAACAAGCTTTGATCGAGTATGAAGAAGCCAAAGCTAAATTTGGAAAAGAGTTCCAAAAGGCAAAAGACATATATCAAGGTCTTCCTATAGCTAGTGTTGGAGAAGAACCTACTTTCCATTCTACTGAGCTTTCCAAAAAGTGCTTAGAATCCACAAAGAAATGCAAAGTGGATTTAGATGACATGGCCAAGAAAGGTAAGAAGCTAGCCAAAACCTTTGAAGTAGCTCAACAACCAGAACCTATCACAATTAGCGAAGAAGTTAACCAAGCTCAAGAACAATACCAGGAGTTATTTAACAACCTCCAAAAACTGGTTCAATCCAACGAAACTGAAGGAAATCTTTGGCGTCAAATTGAGATCTTAAAAGAAGATTTACTACCATGGCTAGAAGATACCAACAAAAATCTTTGTGAAGCCTCAGAAAATGTTATGGAATTAGAGAACAGTGCCATTAGAATCAATAAATATAAGAATGAACTACCCCATTACATTACTGTACGAAACGATATAGCAGAAAAGACAAACCAACTACAGCAATTGAAGAATACAGGAATGCCAGCCTTAGTTCAGGCAGTCGAACAAATTGACAACAAGTTTAAGACCATTGAAACTAACGCCAAGCACTTGGAAGCTCTGGCTGATTCGTTAAATGCTCAAGAAAAAGAAATTCGTGCTTGCATCAAATTATCAGGCGAAAAGATCAACAAGATCCGAGAAGCTTTGATCAAATGTGATGACATGTCTGGAGAACCACCTAAGATTATTGACAGAATAAAACTATGCAGTGCTCTGATGCATGAGTTAGACGGTTATGGTCAAGAGATAAACACTTTGAATGCCAGAATTTCAGAACTTGAACAAAAACATCCAGCATTAGCAGATTCCATAATTCCCAAGGAAGTTGCAAACGTTATTAAAAGACACGAAAATGTGACCTTAACAGGCAAAAAGATTCAAGATACTTTATCTCAGTTCTTGAGAAAACTCCATGTAGATAGATTAGAGTCACTGAAACGCCTTGTTGATACCCAGAAAGAGAAATTACAATGGTGCAAACCTGAATTGGGCAGTGACAAATACAACTTGGATGTTAAAAAGAACTCCCTCAATGACGTCAAGCAAAGCATTGTCGAGATTGACAACAGAAATAAAGAGTTTGCTGCTTCTCTAAAACTTCTAGAAGAAATCCCACAAGATGCCAGTATTTCAGGGGTTTTGAATGACCATAAGTTGTTGACAGCATCTCTAGAAGCTGTAAAGCAGACATGTGCCACAGTTGAAGACACACTTAAAGATAACATTGGTGCTTGGGAGGTTTATGATAACCAAAACGAGAAGCTGAATGCTATTATCAAGGTAGTTGAGCATGCAATTCGTGAGGACTGTCCAGTCCAAATGGATGTGTCTCAAGTCCCTCAAATAGCCCAGAAGATTCAAGGACACGAAGAACAACTTCAAAACGTGGAGATTCTTCTCAAAGACGTTGAAGAACAAGCCAACCTTTTGAATGCCATGAACCCTGATGCCAGACCTTTGCAATATTATACACATTTAACTCAAAAAGCTGCCAACCTTAAGAAGCAGATTGACAACCAACAGAAAAAGAACAATGAAATCAATTCCTTACGTGAAAAATATAATGATGATCTTGAGAAATGTCGATCATTCTTGACTACTACCAATGAAAAATTGAATGCAATTATCCTACCCAAAAAGTCAAATCTTCAAAAGTTGGAGGAGATTAAGCCCCTCTTAGCTGAACTATTTGAAGGATCAAGACTAGTTGACAACCTAACAACCGATGGAGAATCACTTTGTGCAGTTTTGATTCCCACTAACCGGGATGTAATTCGCAATGAATGCAAAGACGTTCGAGACCAAATTGAAAACCTATTCGAAAAGGCCAATAAGACCTTCCAGACCTTAGAAGCAGCCTTAGTAGAGAAAACCTCTCTAGAAGATAATATTGTTCAAATAAATAAATGGCTCGAAGAATCCAACTCTAAGGTTCCTGACACAATTGAACTGGGAGCTAATGCCAATGAAAAGAAAGCTATTCTCCAGAAATACAAAGTTAATGCCCAAGACGTTGCTTTACAGAAACAAACTGTAGTACAGCTTAAGAACAAAGTACGAAACTACTCCGATATTGAACTAAACAACAAAGTCCAGCACGCCTTGAATGAGTATGACCAGTTAGAAGCTTTGGTTAACACCAAGATTGACGTTTACAAAGACCACGTTGATAATCACGATAAATATGATGGAATGATCGAAAGCGTCGCGGACTGGTTGAACTCTCTTAAGAGTGAAACAGCAGATATTCTTTCTGGAGATACAAACTTCAACAAGGCTCTAACAGAAGAAAGAAAACGAGCCATTGAAAGAATCCTCTCACAAGAGAAGATTGGCGATAAACTACTAGAAGGGTGTGATGCACAACTTAAAAATATCCTCCCCGAGACAGATGTTACTGGGCATCCAGCATTGGAAGTTCATTTGGCAGATCTTAGACATGCTAAAGACGAATTCTTTAATATGTTGAGAAACGAAGTGGCTAAAATTACGAATAACCTTGACAAATTGGGTCATATTGTTGGTGCTATTGACGAGTATGACAAATGGACCAAAAACTTCGAGAATGCCCTTAGAGATCAAAGCCTTAAGAACTCTTTGGAGTCTAAGGAAGCGCATTTGAACAATTTGAAGAAACTAGGCACTGAACTGGACGATAAGGCAGTAAAGATAGCCGAGACTATTGATGAGTTATCAGAATTCGATGTTGAACCCGAAGTAAATTTAAAATGTTCTAAACTCAATACCAGATGTTTAACTATGAAGAATCTTTGTAAGGACTTGATCAATAAATACGAGACCTACACAAAAGATCATGGTGACTTCAATGAAGAATATGCAGGATTTAAAGACAAACTTAAACAAGCTGTTAAAAAAGTCAAAGCTAATAGTGAAATTGTTGGTGATCTAGGAGTCCTTCAACAGAGATACAATATCATAAAAGAACTAGCCGATCAAAGGATCTTAGACAGTACCCAATATGAAAACCTATTAGAAAAAGGTGAGAAGCTATACACACAAACTAGTCCAGATGGAAGAGAAGTTATCCGCCAGGATCTTGATCAAATAAAAACAGTTTGGGAAAACTATACGGACGATCTTAACAATATGATGCAGAAGTTGGATCAATGCATGTCTCAGTTTGGTGAATTCACAATGACCCAAGAGCAGTTGACCAAGTGGCTTAAAGAAGTTGAAAAGTCAATGCAGAATCATATGGAATTGAAGGCCACTATCCAAGAAAAGAAAGCCCAGCTACAAAATCATAAACTGATGCATCAGGAAATTTTATCTCATCAACCCCTAGTTGAGAACTATTGCGAAAAGGCCAAACAGTTTGTCAGTCAGACTAATGACAACTCATTAGATTTCTACTTCCAGTCAATCGAAAACTTGTACAAGAATATTGTTTCTAAATCAGATGAGCTACTGAAGAACTTAGAACAGACTGTACAAACTCATTCAAATTTGAACAATCTGTGCAGTCAATTCAAATCGTACTTAAGTAACGAAGAGGATTCCACCTTTGAACTAGAATCTTTCGGTGCTGATAAGGCCGAGATCAATCGTAAACTGAACTTAATTAATCAACTCCAGAATAATCTTCCAAGAGGAGAAGCTCTGCTAAAAGAAATCAAAGACAATTCCGAAACAGTCGAAAAAACTTCGTCGCCTGAAGGCCAGAAAATAATTCAAAACGAAATTGCTGAACTAGAAAAGGCATTCAATAATCACAAACAGAAGTTGGATTCAGGAAAGACCAGTCTTACTGATATTCTTGCCAAATGGAAAGACTTTGACACCAAACTCGAGGAAATCACCCAATGGTGTAGAGCTAAGGAGACTATCTTCAAAGGAGAGAACTTACAACCCACTCTCCAAGCGAAGCAAGACAAACTCAAAGAATTTATTGAAAACCGTAATGAGATTATTGAAAAACAGAAGATCTTCGATGATTTCGTAGATAACGCCAACCAACTACAAATCATCAGCGGTACAGAGAAGGTTAGAAATCTTACCAATCAAATCAATAATAGATATCAACTTCTACAAATCTTGAGTAAGGAAGTCATCAATAGATGGACTAACCTAGTTGATGATCATGAAAAATATGACAATACCTTCAAAAATGCAACGACTTTGGTTGAGCAAATCGAAAACAAAGTGGCAGCCTTGGATCGTCAGAACGTGCAGGCTGATATAAATAAACTAATCACAGACCAGGATTACATTGAAAAGGTCCTATCGAATACAAACACACTTGGCGAGAAAATATTACCTGATACTTTAGCTCAGGGTCGAGAACAAATCAGAAAGGACTTAAGAGACCTTCAAGAACGGTGGGAACGCATTCAGGGTACTATTGACAAAATGAAGAAACAACAAGACAACATTGTACTTCAATTGTCTAACTATCAAGATATGATCCAGCAAATCTCAACCTGGCTAGATGCAGTTGAAAAGAATGTGGAAAAGGAAGTAACAATTCCATACACTACAATGCAAGATATTCGTGCCAAGACTATTAAAATGAAGTCGATTCTTCAAGATATCAATTCACGAAAAAGGATAATTGATATGGCCGCTGAGAAGGCTGACCAAATCATTCAAACACCTTCAACAACAAATGGCGAAGAAATTCAAATTGAATTGGATGAAATCAAGGAACGCTTCCAGAAGGTTCTAGACACCAGTTCTAAGTATATGGACCAATTAAACAAAGCTTCCGATGTTTATGACCAATTTTATGAACTACAAAAAATTCAACAAGACAATCAAAAGCAACTTTGGGACACTTTAACCACCTGTTCTGATACATCTGGAAATTCAGCTGTTCTGCAAAAGAGGTTAGAGAAATTGGATCAAATTAGTGAAGTCATAGAAGGAGAACAGCCAACACTGATTAGTCTCCAAAATCATGTAGAGTCTAATGCTGCAGTGATTTCTCCTAGATCTAAGGAAAATATGACCCGAGATATCGCGAACATGAAGTCTGATTGCGATAAATTTGCACATGCTTTGGCAGACGCTAAGAATAGTCTGAAAAATAAGCTTGAACAATGGAAACAGTTTGACACAAACTTGGAACAACTCATCGAACAGATTTCCGATGCCGAAATTAAATTGAAAAATTACGTCCTCAAGAGTTCTTTGGCTGAAAAACAAGAACAATTGAACGAATACAAGGAACTGGCTTTGGCACTGAAGCAGCAGGAGTTTGCTTTACAAAATATTCAAGAAGAATCCTCTAACCTTATCCAATCCAGTGGTGATTTGCGAATGTCCTTGAATGTCCAACAAGTAGTTTCTCGTTCTCAGGCCATTCATTCTACAGCTAAGGAGATCCTTAAGAAGTGTGAACAAGCAGTTCAAGACCATGAAGCCTTTAATGATAAATACAAACAGTGTTGCGAGTGGCTGACTAATGCCCAGAAACAGTATGCTGAACTGGCTGACTTTTCAAAGGCAGGCTCTCAAGATGATTTCCAAACTAAATATAACGCTGTTCAAGAACTACTCCTTCAAAGTTCTCATGCTAGTCTATTAGTTAACAACGTCTTTGAGGCTGGCGAGAAGATTCATCCTTCTACAGCTGTTGAAGGTCGTGAAGTTATTCGTGAACAACAACAAGAACTCCAAACTGCTGTTGATAAATTCTTCGATGACTTATCAGAACTAAGTCGAAGCCTTCAAAATAAACTCTCAAAGTGGAGTGGATTTGATGATATCTGTGAACGACTTGACACATCATTGAAACCTTTGGAAAACCAGCTCCCAGAGAAAATGATTCTGAAAGCATCTCTGGAAGAAAAGCGTCACATGCTTCAGCACTGTCGAGATATTTCTGCAGCTATCAATAGTAATAAGCCCCAAATATTGGAACTCAAGGAAATTGTCGATGGACTTCCTGAGGAAAACAGTAACATAACATCACAATACAATAATTTGGACAAGAGATTCACAGATCTTCTAAATCTGAGCAACAAATACATTGAAAGCTACATCGGATTTGTAAATGATCACCAACAACATGCTAAAGACGTTGCCAGTAGCCATGACTTTGTAAATGCTGCTTTGGCAAATATTGAAGTTTTGGGTGATAGTGACGTGGATCGAGTTACATTGAAGGGCAATTTGGAAAGACTTAGATCTGCTCAACAGGAATACAACTCAGAAGCCCAAAATGTTGAGGAAATCCGTCAAATGGCAGAAAAGGTCCTTAATGGAACCCATGAAGATGGAAAAGCAAATATTCGAGCTGACGTAGACCAAACTCAACAGGACTGGGAGAAGCTTCTGAATACACTTCAAAATGTAATTGCCATTATCGATTCCAAACTTCAACAGTGGGAAGAGTTTGAGAAAATACGAGATGACTGTATCAACTGGATAACAAATGTAGATAGAAATCTGCATTCCATCGACTTGAAATCTACAAAAGACGAGAAAGTGAAACAACTAGAAAACCTTAAAGAACTCCAAGGAGAAATTAGAGCTAAAGAGCTCGAAGTTGACAATGTTACTGAAAAATCCCAAGCATTACAAAAGGGCTCAGTAAGGAGCTCTCAAATTTCAGACTTTGTAGCCAAATACCAACAAGTTTGTGCGAAGGTAAAAGATCTAACTTCACGATGGCAGACTTACGTGTCTAACCATCAAGACTACGAGAAGAAGCTAGGGGACTGCAATACTTGGATACAAGAAATTAAAGACAAACTAGACTACTGTTCAGATTTGAATCCCAAAGATCTTGAAAATAAAATGGCAACAATTCAAAACTTGTTACTGTTGAAGGATGAAGGATTTGGAAAGATTCAAAATGTCAACGAGTGCGCTCAACATGTTTTGGCTAACACAGCTCCAGTGGGTCACGATATCATTAATAAAGAGTTGGCAAAACTTCAAGAAGATTGGTCTAATTTGGCCATGAAAATGATTGAGACCAAACAGTTATTGGATGACTCTCTCAATTCATGGTCAGTTTTTATGGACCAAGTCAAGGATATCGAAAAACAATTAGATTGGATGGATAACTCCTTCAAAGAGTTATCCGCTTTCCAGACCACAATGCCAGAAAAGAGGAGCATGCTGGAGAAAATCAAAACCGTCGTTGAGAAAATCCGTGTTGAGAAAATGGATGTTGATATTTTGAAGAAGAATGCCAGTGATCTTTCTTCAAGTGACCAACAAAGTCAATCTGGACAAGAAGCTATTCAGATTCTCAACAAATTCGACAATCTCTCTAATGCATTTGAAAAACTGTTAATGGAAAGGGAGAGTCAGTATCGAGACCACCGTTTATACCAGGAAGCATTTGACGACCTTACAGCTTGGTTGGGTCGAGCTAAGGATAAGTTCCCCTCATTGAAGCAACAATTGTTGGGTGACAAATTAACAATTGATAATTGTGTCGCTCCCTTGGATGCCCTGCTCAATAAACAGCCCCAAGGAGAACTTATGGTCGAGCATTTAATCCATACCAGTGAAGTGGTTATTCCAAGTACCTCAGAAGTTGGGCAAGAAGGAATTAAAAAGGAAATTGGTGAGTTGAAAAAGAGCTTCGATGACTTCTTCCGTGATATTCAACTCCAGAAAGATCAAATGGACGTTACCGTCGTTCAATGGCGAGAATTCAAGGATGAGTTTGATAGACTTTCAGAATGGTTACAACAAATCGACATTCTTGTTAAAAATCACAAACTAAATCTTCAACCCACTTTGAATGATAAACAGAAACAAGTTACTGATATGAAGAGTGTTCTTCAAAGACTTGAAAACGGTAGGGCAGACTTTGATAGGCTGAACGTATCTACGGCTCCTTTACTAGCAACGCATTTAGAAAGCTACATCGCCAATCAATTGAACCAACTCAATTCCAAATACCAGGTCCAATTGAACTTGGCTAAGGACGTCTTTGCTAAGGTTGAAAACAACTACGAACAGCATAAGGAGTTTGAAGAAAACTACAAAAACGCTAAGAACTGGATTGAAACCGCAAAGGAAGCTTTACGAAACGCCGGTGATGCTTCTGGATCCGGAAGAAAAGACATCTTAGAGAAATGTCTCCAAGAAATCCAAAACATAATCAGGAACCGAGACGAAGGACAAAACCTAGTCCATATGACAGTGAATAATGGCGAGAAGATCTTAAGAAATACAAGGTCTGATGGTAAGGAACAGATAAACAACCAAATCAAAGAAGTGCAAAGTGAGTGGGATCGTCTGGTCAAAAAGATGTCCACAGCTAAAGTTAACTTGGAAACTAGTCTCCTTCAATGGGCTGACTATAGCTCTAGCTATGATCAACTTCAGAAGTGGATAACAGAACGTGAAGCCAAGCTACAAGAAGTAGTGGAGCAAAAGGTAGAAAAATCCAAGAAAGGACAACCACTGGCTTCTGGATTAAATGAAAGGAAAGCGAATCTTAGGCAAACGAACAACATTGTCCAGGATATTGTTAGCTTTGAACCAATGATTCAGTCAGTAACATCCAAGGCCTCAGATCTTCAGCAGGCCGTTCCAGCTTCAGAAATTACTGAAAAGTATGTGACTTTGAGTAAGCACGCTAAAGATGTCTATGAAAAGCAGAAGGAAACAATTGCAAATCATCAAGCGTTGATTGATGCTGGAACCGATTTCGCACAGTGGCTTCGAAATGCTAAGGAGAGGCTAAGTAAGTGCATCGAGCCTACAGGAGACAAAGACACATTAACAGGTAAATTGAATCAACTCCGAATTCTTAAGAACGAGTTAGAAAGCGATGGAAAGACCAAACTAAACAAAGTCCTAGAACAAGGAGAGATAGCTTGCCGAAATGCAGTTCCTACCGATCGAGAGATCATTGAAGAGGAAGTCGCTCTACTTCAAGAAGAGTTTGACCACTTTGCTGATAAAGTAGAGAACGCCAAGGATAAACTAGAGTCGGCAATTCTCCAATGGGGAGAGTATGACAAGAAATACCAAGAAGCTGAAGAATGGCTTACCAAAACTGAAGCCCTGGTACAGTCTTACAACAAACTGCAGGATAGCTTAGAAGAAAAGAAAAACGTCCTAGAACAGTTCCAAAACCATTTGCAGACTATCTTCGATTGGCAGGCTGAATTAGATCAACTAAATATGACAGCTCAAAGACTTCTCGAAACTTGTGCTGATACAAGGATTTCCAACGGAATCACGCAACTAACTACAAAATACAACGCCCTCTTGTCTATTGCCAAGGAAGTCATGAGACGATTAGAACTTCACTACCAAGAACACCAACAGCATCAAAGCCTGTACAGTGAATGTCAAGACTGGATTGAGGATATTCGCCACAAATTGAATGATTGTAACATCCCCAACTCTGTGACAGAAGTAAAGATCAAACTAAGCACTGTGAAATCAATCAAACAGATGCTGGAACAAGGTCAAAACAAACTAAGATACACAATTGAACTCAAAGAAAAGGTCATCATGAATACCGAAGCAAATGGAGCTGCAAAGATCCAGGAAGACACCGAAAACCTAAAACAAGAATTTGAGAAACTATCTGCTGATATTGCTGACATTAAACAACGTCTTACTGATAGACTGTCCCAACTGGATGATGTAGACAAGTTAATCAAAATCCTAAACGAGTACTTGAGTGAAATTGAACCAAACCTTCAAACCGTTGAACAAAACTTGACTTTGAACGACTTGAGTGAAAAACGTACTCGTCTTGAGAAGTACAAAACTTACTTGAATGAGTTGATGAGCTACAACGACACCGTAGAAAAAGTTAAGCAAAAACTCAACGAAGATAACTCTTTGGACAAAAACATATTCCAGACCTGTTTATTAAGATATGAAACCTGTAAGAATATTGTGACAAACAATATCGAGAGCCTTGACAGTTTGGTGATGAACCATGAAAAATACAAGCAAGCTCTTTTGGAGATACAGGAATGGATCAGAAATACTAAGATCAACGTTCAACAAAATTGTGATCCTCATGGTTCTAGAGAAGAGCTTTTGGAAAACCAGCACAAACTGCAAAAGATAGAGTTGTCTCAACCTGAAGGAAAGATTCTTTTGGAAAACACAATCGTTCTAAGTACCATGGTTCTAACTACAACTGGCCATGAGGGCCAAGATACTATCAATAACGAGATCAAGCAACTGAAATCCGATTGGGATGGTCTTCAAATGATTATCAAACATGCCAGTGATAGTTTGAATAACTGTGTCAAGACCTGGAATAGCTTCAACAGCAAAGTTGAAGAAACTAAGAAATGGCTTACAGACTTCGAGAAGCAGGTCGCTGATATCAACGCTAACCCGCAGAAGTGGGAATCAGATCTTACTGGATGCAAGGTATTTTTTTTCAATTCTCATTCATTTCATTGTTTGACTTGGTATTTTTTATTTAAGATTCTTTTTTGGTCTCCCTTTTTAAAGCTTCTACATTTTAGTTATAAATCTATTAAAGTTTTATCTTTCATCTGGTCAATCTCAAAGACTATTTTACACTGAACCAGACCTTTCATTCAGATTTCAAATTCACGAATAAAAAATACAAGGCATACAAAATATACTTTTCATTCATCTCACTTTCAAAATGGAACAAATCTAATCCTTGACTTGTACTTACAGAGGCTTCTTGAAGCTATTCAAAATCGTAAAAACGACATCGAAGAACTTAGTGATATTTGTGAAGTATTAATGGAACAAAGTGCATTCACTGGTGTTCGTGATCAAACAACTGAGCTCCAGGAACGTTACTCGAAACTTTTGGCTGTAGCTCAAAGTAAGTCAATTAAAATAAATTTTCATTTTTAAAATTTATATGATGTAATATGCATTTAACAAAACTTATGTCCTATTTAGTGTTCCTAATGAAGGCCGAGAAACGTCAAGCAGAACAGACCAATTTCTTGCTCTACAAAGAGCAGCTGGAGAACTGGATCAAAGAAAAGTCCCAGATGGTGGTTGATAACAGTGAAATAGGCAATGAGTCCGTTCTAAGAACCAACTTGGAAACCCTTAACGCAATCTTCAACCGCCTTCCTGAAGGGCAATCCTTGTTCATAATAGTCCAAGACGCTTTTGAGAAAACTAAACCCAATCTGCCAGACATGGATAGGTTGAACATTGAAGGCGATATGGAAAAACTTCAAGCCCATTGGGATCAATTGGGAACTGATGTGAGTGATGCTATTGCCAAACTTAAGAATGCACTTCTGAAACTAGAAGGCTACAATGATACTAAACAGAAGTTCGGAAAATGGTTGACAGAAAAGGAAGCTCAAGTTGAAGCCCCTCTAGAAAACCGAGGAGACTTAAGCGAGATGAAGACCATTTTGGAAAGATTCAGGTCTATCAAGCAAGAAGTCGACAACAAGAAGCCTGAATTAGCTCAGATTGTTGAAGAAGCTAAGGACATAAGCGAATGGTCAAAGAGTCATGCTGAAATTGAAACAACTAAAGAGTACCAAGCCAGGCACGACAAGCTTGGAAATAAATGCGATGAAGTCTTGCAGAGAATTCAAATGGAGATTGAAGACCACTCTGCCTACAACCACAAGCTCCAAGAAGTTGAAAAATGGCTTTTACAAGTCTCTTTCCAGCTTATGGCTCACAATTCTTTGTACATTTGTAATAGAGAACAAACCGAAGAGCAATTGGCTCAACATGAGCTACTCTTGAATGACATCCAGAAATACCAAGTTAACTTGGATGATTTAAGGTCTAAGGGCAACAATCAAATCCTTAGATACGAAAACTGCAATCCTTACATCAGAAATACCATTGAAACTCATCTGAAAAATGTTCAAGACAGCTACAACTCCCTCTTAGCGACATCAGTTCAAATTAAGAACCGTCTGGAGGACTCTCTTATTAAGTTCAAGGAGTACGAGGATACCATTGACGATATCGAAAAGAAATTGGTTGAATATCAACAGAAAATCCCTCAACCCGAAGACGATAAGCCTAGTGAATTGGATTTGTGCAAAAATCAAATCGAATTCGCGAAAACGATGGCGAACAATCTGCAAAAAGAAAAACAACGACTTGCAGCTGCTGTGCAAGCTTGTGAATCTGCTACAGCGAGTATCAGCAGGCCTAGTTCTCCAATTGAGATGGCCATGCAACCAATTCCCGAGAAAGAACTTAAAGTTAGAGCTCAGCTTGAAGACCTTATTGACCAGGTTAGTATTTTATTTCCTTACTTAACTTTTAGTAAATAAGGCAATCAATAATTTTGATTAACCTTACAGTCCCAGTCTTAAAATGAAAAAGACTAACTAATAACTTTATTTAAATCAAGGTTCAAGTGTATTTGGACGAACTGAATGCGACAGCCCGTGAATTGGAGACCCTTCAAAAGCAACGAGAGGAGCTCAACGATTGGATCGCTAGACAACAAGTGATTGTATCCGATTGGCTTACAAAACCATCGAAACTTCGTCCAGAGGCAGGAAAGCAGGACCTTCTTGCTATGAACGATCTTCTTTCTGGAATTGGTGACAAGAGGAACCAACTCCTGACTGAATTGAGTAACTCACGTAAGTACCATATTTTCTTATTATCCATTAGACATGCTAACAAATCCTTATAAAATTAGTGACCGAAGACGATGAAAATAACAAGATCGAAGAACAACTTGACAAGTTAGAGGATGACCTGATGAAGGCAATGCATAAGGTTAAGACTGACCAATCTCTGATTGAGTTATATCGACAAGCCTTACAAGATAACCATCAATGGGTTGATGATATCATTAAACAACTGGACCATTTGGATAGTGGAAGTAATACAACTTGCGATCAGAAGATCGAAACGATGAAAACCATTCAAAAGTCCTTCGAAACACAACAGCCAGGAAAACTAAATGAACTAAACGAGGCTAAGGCCAAGGTTGTTGAAGTTATTAACAACTTGGATGGACAACAAGTCGAAGAACAGGTTAAAGGAATCGAAAGACGATTTAATGATGTCGGCAAGCGTATTGCCAGAAAAATGCAAACCCTTGACTCAACCCATAAAGGTCTCAAAAATCTAAAAGCTGACATCAAGAACGTCCACGATTGGATCAAAGAGAACACTGAAACAGTTTTGTCGACAATTAAAAATTCACAACCCAACGACAACCAACTTAATTACTATAAAGATTTGCTAAAGAAGGCGGAAGAAAAACTGCTGATATCTGACACCCTTGAGAAACGTTTAGCAAATTTGCAAACCGAATTAGAACCAGTTGAAGTGATGCAAATACAAAACGAGATTCAAATCACCAAGGTCGATGGTCAGAAGCTGAGAGAGATGTTGAAATCGGAAATTGGAAGCTGTACCAAATATTTGCAGTCCCGCAAGAAGTTCAATGAAAACTTAGAAAAGGCTCAAGAAAAACTGTCGGAGCAAAGGGCTGACCTTGGTCAAATTCCTTCATCCATACCGTTACCTTCGGCTAAAGTTGAAAATGAAATCCTAAACATCAAGAAACAAGAAACTAGCCTTCAACAGTTGAAGGATCAAGTCATTAACGAAATTTCTAACCAGTTTGAACAATTTTCTGGTTCCTGCAATGAAACTGAGAAAGACGAAATTCAGAAAGAATTAGACAAACTGAACAATGGCTTCGAAGAATCCAACGGCTTGGTTCAAGGTAGAATCACCCGACTTTTAGATAGCCTCCCACCCAGAAAGAAATACGAGGAGTCTACTAAAGTGATCACGACTTGGCTCACTGAAGCTGAAGAGAAACTGAGTAATCCAATCCGCACGACAAATTTGCCAACAATGGAAGAGCAATTACGTAAATACCAGGCTTTAGACTCTGAATGCCGAGAAATGGGAGATCTTTGCACTAAAGTTGGAGACATTGTTGACAATGAAATCAAACCGACTTTGACAAATACCGACCAAGAGTTCGTTACAAATGAAATCAAGTCAATCAAAAATCGATTTAGGAAAGCTGAAGATCTTATCAGAGATCGCTTGCAGTATCTTGATAAGTACATCAAAGATTACAAAGAAGCCAAGGCCAAGATTACTGATTGTATGCAGTTTATGGGCTTAATTCAAGCAGAGATAAAGAACCTGAACCGACCAATCGGAAATAAAATCGAGGACGTGCAAGATATGCTGAAAGCCTACGATAAGATCTTAAACGATCTTAAGAATAGCAAGGAGAAAATGATGGAAATTCAAATTGAAAACATGCCAGAACTACAGAGTATCCTTATGCAACAAGACGACATGATCAACTTGGTGGAAAATAAACTTGGAAAACTTAAACAGCTTCTCCTTTTGAGAGAACAATTCATCGGTCTGATCAATGAGATCTTAAACTTCATTACAAAATACAGCAATGTGGTTGATGAAGTCGAGAAGTCCAACGACAGTGCTGAAAATAAAATTCAGAAATTGGACGACGTCTTATCGAAGATCCAAGAATGTGAAGCTCTGTTAGCCACTGCTGCTGATAAAGGTAACAAAATTGCAAGTGAAGGATCAGCTGCTGATCGAAACCAAATCACAGAGCAGTTGCATTCGATCAAGATCCAACTACAAAATCTCCGTAAACAAATCGATCAACAGAAACAAAAACTAGAAAACACTATGCATGAGCATAGAAAAATGATGGAGGATCTATCTAAGTTGATTGATGAACTTCATGAATACGAGTCCCAAGTAAAGTCTAGACCTCAACTGAACCGAGATCCAAATCTTGTTGAAAGGGAAATTGCCCAATTTGCGAATACTAAAAAGAAGATCCAAAGAAACTTGGCTGAAGTAGAGAAGATCAATCTCCAAGTTCAATCGGACAACTTCTTACCAGGCGCCCTTACCGAAATGTTAAGTGAAGGAAGACTTCTTCTACAATCCTTACCTAAGGAAATGGAAGATCTAGAGACATATCTTAAGAACAACAAACAATATCGATTAGATTTCATCACCCTTCAGTCTAACATCCAAAGCTGGATCGATGACTCCAAAGCTAGGCTTCACAATAAGGATGGTGTTGATTTGACCAACATCGCCGAAGAAATACAGAAGAACAAAACTGTATTCGGAAGTACCACTAAAGTAAAAGATGATTTACAGCAACTTCAAAAAGAAGCAGATAAGATCTACCCATCTCTAACGCAGTTCGATCAGCGAAGACTTTCTGAAGAACTGAACGAATTGAAGAGAAATGTCGATAATATCTTTGAGGAAGCCGATAAACTGAAGACCGAATTAGAAGGCCATCAAAAGCAGTACAAGCAATTCTTAGAATTATTTAATAACTTGAACGAATTTTTGAACAGAAGCAAACTCTTTGAAAATGAACCCGTTGAGAATTTCGGTGGATTGAACTACATCCAACAGCAAATTAACCAGGTCTTCAATGAAGTTCAGGTGAGGTCTTTTTTAAATACATTATTTAATTATCTTTCTATGGTTCATTTAAAGACCCGTTAAATTTTATGATTAAAAAAATTGCTTCAGAAATTACCAACAGTTTATTGTTATCTATTGCAACCAAATAAAAACCTAAATAAACCCATTTCTTATCTTGCATACAAATAGTATTAGAAGATAAAACCCGCTTTTTTACTTGTTACGCACATTCAGATGCAGTTTGTTTGCAAATTTTCGTTGATAATATTTTTTAATCCCGAAAACAAATACTCATTTTGAGTTGCTTTAAAGATAAGAAAAATATCTTCTTTTATCAATACCACACAAGGTGGAATGCTTTTGGGCAAAAATCAGATTATGATTATTATTTCTTACTATATTTAAAACACCCCTGTTATGCCTAAATTGTTCCCCCAAAACCATTAAAAATATAAATATGTTAAACTTTAATTTTCTGATCGAACCAATTGATCGGTTTAAGAATAAGCCATAACCAAGGTTTATTAACAAAGAGGTTTCGACGATTTTTTTTGAGAGGTTGTGTTGACCAAACTCTAAACTTTAAGAAATTTACACCATTTCTTTATTTTTATGCATTTTTTTTGCATAAAATTGATATTATAGCACTCAAATTTGTTCTGTCAAAGTCGTTTTTATAGCACAAGTGCTTTAAAGAGGTATTTAAAGCACTAGGGCTTTTACTTCATTATTTAAGTGCGACCTCCGTGAAACAAATCAATTTTATTTGTACGTCATTTTTGTTGGGCGTGGTTTAACTGTGAAACGGATGGTTATATAAGCCACCTATCGGAGAACTCATGAACTACGTTTTCTTGTAGTTTATCATAGAGGCCGCAAAATGTATTTTTGCAGAAATTCGAATAATTTTAAAGATTTTTTGTTAATTTATTTAAAACTTGATATTTTATTCAAATTTTGTATAAAACACGGTCGAAAATCATTATTTAACGCTCGGGTCTTCTTTAAGGTACTCGCTACGCTCGTGGCTTAAAACAATCCATGTGTTTAATAATGACTTATCTTATCGACTTTGTTGTATAAATAACTATTAAAGACAAAGAAAGAACTAAACCCAGTAAATTTTTTGGTAATTATTTCCACGTTTCTTTCTTTTTACCATTTTCATACACAATTATATTATCTTAGATACTCAACATATTAGACGTATTTAATTATTTTAATAGTTATATATATTATATAATAACAACAAGGTCAATAAGATAAGGCGTTATTAAATAAAAAGACTTTTTTGAAGCCAAGAGCGTAGAGAGTGCTGTAAAATAAGCTCAAGCGTTTAATAATGCTTATTGGTCACGTTTGAAACAGAATTTTATACATTTTTAAATAAATTAACACAAAAATTAAAAAAAACATTCGTTTTTTTAAAATCAAATTTAATATTTTGTTATCTCTCTCACATTGCTTTGTTTCTTTTTCTAATTCCACGGAGAGATGGAGTAAGCGTATATTATTTCTCTTACATGCACATAGGAAATACCATCTTGCTTTTTCAATTAATACGTTATATTTAAAATGAACATTTTCGTTATGTTGTTTTTGAAAGAGAAATTTAATATGCCCGTCTCTAATTAAACGTTATATTTAATTTTAAATAATCCATCCACAAATACAGTTAAACACAACAAAACTAATTCATAATAATTTTTTTTAAATATTACGAAAGTCACACTTTAAAAATAATAAAAATAAAAGCATTTGTGTTTTAAAAACATCTTTGACAGAACAAATTTTAGTGTCATAATATCAATTTTAAAAATAAAAATGCATAAAAAATAATAGTCTTTAAATTATTTATATCTCAACAATTTACTTTTTATATTTTGATTTATGAAAGTTTTCAGGTTTAGTCAATAGATTTCCTGAATGACAAATAAAGTCACTTATTCAACAATAAAAGATGGTTATAATTAATTAAATTAACTGATGTGGAGTTATACAAAACAAGCTAAAACAATTAAATATTTGTCAAAATTTTAAAATAAATTTTTTATACCTTCCATCTGACCGTGATTCTGAAATGTTTTACCTTTTTTTATACCAAAGGATGTATATATATAATTAACTGATTCAATTATACAAAACATTCTTAAACAATAAAATATTATGAACTAGTCAAAACTATAGAATATTTTTTTCAATACATCATTTGCATTATTTTCCACATGGATTCCTCACATTTAAAATTAAAAATTACCTCCATTCCCATTATTAGCCTGTTTACCTGGAATAAAATTGTTACTGTTTTTCTTTCGACTATAAAATTTGATATTGCACAATAAATCGATAAATTGAGTTTTACGCCACGATTCCGATACGTAGTTGATGACCGACGCTGGAATCATTCGGATATTTGTCAGTAGGTCATAAATGTTTAATGAACCACAAACACACGACCAGTTGATAACACACATTGGTCTGCGGAGAGTAGAGTAGGAACAGAAATAAAACTAATAGTTTCGTAGTGTTGGTCATTAGCATCTTTACTATAAATTAGTTTCGCGTGGTTCAATGTCAAGTTTTAGCGGCGCGCGAGACGTCTGAAAAGCCGGTTGCTCAGCTGATGATGTCATATCTCTCGCGACGACGACGACGACTACGATTCAATATTTGAATGAAATTTCTTGATGGAACACATTTTTCATTTTGTTTTTTTTTTTTTATTCCATTTTATATGGAATTTATATGTGTGGTTTATTATTCCGTGAACACGTTCATCCAAAAACACATTAATAATGAGCTAACGAACGAAAGAGAGGGATAGAGGGTAAAAATCGCAATTCACACAAGTTGTAAGTGTGTATAGGAGAGGATGAATGGCGAAGGCCGGCTTTACTGGCGCGTCTGAAATGAACAACATTTCGATTTCGTTTGACTCAAGCTATTCACAACAAAAGCCAAAAGCGTTAAAGTCGCCGGCAAGTCAAGTTGTGTTCAGTAAGTTCTAGTTTGAGAAGAAAAAAAAAACTCGTAAAAACGCGGAATCACAAGTTGATCTAAAAATAGAAATTGTGCATTTTGAAAACCAGAGAAAGGGAAAAAAGAGAGATAAAACCAAAACAACAGTAAATGACGGAAATATGGGCCAGAGATTTTAGGAATTTTCATGTGTTAGACAAATGGACCTATAGAAAGAGCAATTTATTGGAATAAACACCATTTAATCATCTTATAAAAACAAATATCTAAAACATTTCAGCAAAAAACACCGGATTATAACACCCTAAATGAGATCGCGACAACCCTGAAACGGATCGCGGACGCAGACAGTCTTCAAGAGATCGAGACTAAGCAACAGCAAATAAATAACGCCTGGAATAATTTGGCGATCAATTTGAAGCGGCAGAAGAGCATCTACGAAAATCTGATTAGCAAGTGGACCGCGTTTAACCAGAGCACGGCGGGAATTGAATCAGAGTTGGCCAATTTCGACGATCAACAGAATCGCATTGATAAAGTGGTGCGATCGAGGCAACAATTGCAAGAAAAAGAAACACAAATTCAGGTGAGTGCGCGAAAAATATATAGATAACGAGAGAGGAATATTAATTTTGCGATTATCACTTGTTAATACCCCTCTTACCAAAAATTGTTTTCATGTGATGGAATTTTTGTTTTTTTCTTCTTTTTTTGTTGTTTTGTTCTCGCTCTATTTTGATGTCATCATTTTAATAGGACCTTGTGGCCCGAGTGGAGGACTTTGGCAAGCGGAAGGTTGACAGTATTGTCGAACTAGCCGACAATCTAAATGACCTGCTCACAGAGATCCGATCCCCATCGCAGGCCGTCCAAGACACTACCAAGGCGATCCTCGAAAAATACAATCAGTGAGTTTGTTTTGTTCTCTTGATCTTACTTTTTGGCAAATAGAATGCTCTGCAAATATCTTTTGAATTGCGTTGCATTCAAATTATTATTTAACATTTATATGGCATTTTATTTTTCATTATCATACCCTCCCTGACTCTCCGGTCAACCCATGAGCTAATTGGTAGTCAAATACACACCGATTTTTAGGCATGATCTCATTGTGATCATTTTCATGGTTTTCTTCTCTACTTACCATTCCACCAGCAATTTGTGTGCGCGACTTTTTAATTTCAAATATAGAGAGAGAATTCGCGAATAATACAAAGTGAATGTGAAGATGTTTGTATTATAATATAAATATGCAAATGTTCGGCAAAAACCATTTGTATAAATAAGATTCCAATAATATTAGCCTTCGATTACGGAATAGTGCCAAATATATGCGATTTTGTCATTTTCCAACGATTTTTAGTGCCAGATTCGATTTTTATTGAATCGCGGAGAGTGAGTGTGTAAATCATAACCCGACGGCAATAAACTTCACCACACTCTCTGATCGAGAGGTTTTGTATGCTTTGGGCCCCGTCGTTCCACAGTAATTGCAACTAAAATTGGAATCAACCAAAATCCAGTGCTGTTGATCTTTACACGTTTTTATTACCCAAAATCCGTTCGATTCACGGTCAAAAGCCTCATTCCGGAATCTTAAGTTCTCATTCTGGCCAAATGTTAAAGGCAGACTAAGTGTTTTTTTGTTTGCCTCTAAACAGAAATTGCTAATTACTCACACTGTTCACTTGTGTATGAAATTAATTGCTGGACTGTTTTTAAGATAAATATGAAAATTATGTGGAAAAAAATACTTTTAAAATATTGTAATTAGTATTAGTAAATCTGTATTTAAAGTTTAATTTATTATTAAAAATGACATCATGGAAATTCTTTCAATGAAAAAAAAGTATTTTTTATTGTAAATGCATTATATTTTTATGAAACAAGAACTTTTACTGTAACATGTTATATAACACAGATTTAGTTTGAGACCGTAAATTTTAATTATAATTTTTTTACTTAAATGATGATGGCCGAGTTCGGCTTATCATAAAATTTCGCAAATTTAGGTGAGAATATTTGTTCCATTAGGATTGTTAAAAAATATTTTGCTGATAATTTAATTTGTAAACAAATGACTATTAATATATTCTTATTTTTGTACTTTTTTTACATGGTTCAATTGGCAATTAACATATTACAAGTAAAAATTAGTCATTTGAACCGCAAGATCGATGTGAAAAATAATTAAAAGTTATTTTTAATAATCTACTTTGTTAAATAATTCTTATCGACTTTTTTTTCTACAAGACAATGTGCACTTTTTTAGTTATTTATACAACTAGGTCGATAAGATAAGGCATTATTTAACTCCAGGTTAGTTTATATTCACGAGCGTAGCGAGTAGCGTTTAAAAATGCTTATCGACAGTGTTTCATTCAACATTTTTTGCAATTTATAATAAATTAACAGGAAAATTTGAAAAGAACCATCGGTTCATTAAATTCAAATTTAAAATTCTATTCGCATTTTTTGCTGTCTAATTTTTTATTGTATCTAACAATTTTGTATTATATTTGACATGTTATATAACACAGATTAAATTTCAAACCGTAAAATCTTATAAAGTTTAATGATAATTTTTTACCTAAATGATAGAATTTCGCAAATTTTGACGTGAATATTGAATCCATTAGCATTATTTAAAAATATTTGGCTAATAATTTAATCTGTAAACAAGAGAGAAAAATGGTAATATATTAGGACTAGCTATTAAAATATTTTATTTCTTTGTTTATTTATTCATTTCAATTGGAAATCAATACATCTCGATACAAGTAATGAAATAGAGGTTATTACAGCACAAATTTACCATGTATTTTGTCGAGCGCAACGTGTAAAAAAAGGTAAAACAGTGTTGTAATAACCGATTTCACATGTGTATTGGACGCTATTTTGTGTAATTCTGAAAAAATACCAGCTATTATGATAATTAATAATAAAACCGTTCACAGCGGTTTTTTTTTCAAATTGTGCAACAAAAACGCACAACGAAATTTTCATATTTAAATAGTAAATTTGGTTTTGACAACAATACGTAATCTCATTAAATTAGTAACTGACTAAAATGCGTGACAATTTTGAAATATTACCGCACGCATACTGTAAAGTAAACCGTTAAAAGAACAGTTAAAAAGAGGCTACTTTTCGATACAGAATTGCACAAAAATATTTTTTTGATAATTAAGTTTGTAAACAGTTGAGATGACTGTTCATAAGTGATTTCAAATTTCGATAATTTCAATTATAAATGATTCCTGATTACTTTTTTTAAAGTATCGAATCTTAATATTGATATTTTTTCAAAATGCTTTTTCTATGTAATTTGGTTATAGCTTTTTCGATTTAAAACCATTTGGATAAAGTATCAATATCGAATAATTAAGATTCGATCCTTAAAAAAAATCATTAATCATTTATATCGATATTTGACATCACTACTGTTAATATATTAGGACTACCTATTTAAGTATTTCTTTATTTTTTCTACATCATTCCAATTGGAAATAATTACCTCCATGTAAAAAATCATAGTAATTTGTTCTACAATATCGATAAGTGACATTGTTTAACATTAATTATTTCTGAGAAAATTCATTTTTTAAATAATGCTTATCAGTCGTGTTTAAAACAAAACAATGTGTACTTTTTAAAAATTCAACAGAAAGGTCTTAAACATCTCTGTTTTATTTAAGAGTTCAACATTTCCCACATAATTATTCCTTTAACTGTGGTTTTTCCCAATTATGCGATGAATGAGATGAGTCAAATATAAATTTCCTTAAACAAGTATAGATTAAAATAAAGCATTTGTTTATAGTAACTTTTAACACTAAAACAACAGTAATAACTTCCAGTTTGTTGAATGAAATATTTATAAACAATTCAAAATATTTAAAAATATTACTGCTCATTAAAATATAACATTCTTAAGTGATGAATAAAATTTGTATAAAATACGTTACTAAAGTTCTGTGAATTCTACTAACTCATTTGAATATGTAAGAGCCCTATTTTCCCTCAAATCAAAACTCTTGTTTTTATCAATTCAACTCATTAAGGCACTTAATGTAAATCCAATAAAATCAAATAACGGAAACAGTGTTCGTAATGACCGAAGCATCTATTCATAGTCGAAATTATACAGAAACCGAAAAGGTAGGCCCATCGCCGAAAAGAACAAAAGCTCGAACCAGGTTTTCATTCACGCACCGATAAATTCGCAATGCTGCTTGGAACATGACTGATAGTAATATTATTGATGAATTGGGGGGTGGTGGCTAGCTTGTAACAACAAAAAGGAATAGAAAACGAAGACAAGAAAAAACGACAGCCGGAATAATTTATTGAAAACTATTTTCGTTAAAGCGGAAAATGAAAATCATTTGTATAAATAAAACGAACAGCCGCGAAAGATTATTGCAAATCGTCGTCGTCGTCGTTGGGGTCTTGTTGGTCGTAAAATCATCATCATCGCATATCGTTCTTGGAGGGGAATTCAGTTCTGGCTGCTGTTCATTTCGTTTAGTAATTTTGCACGAGACGGGTCGTCCGTCTCTTTTAAAGAAACTGGGTGGCTGGAATACTACTGCCTTTGAGTAATCGCATTGGAATTTCCCAAGAAATTAAAATTAATTCTTCAATTAAGTTGAAAGAGAGATAAATCGTACAGAGGAACACGAAAAACTGAACCATAAGTGGAAAGAGTCCAAACCCAGAGGTGATATAAACTGATATAAAAATAAAACAACAATAAATCGCGGTTCGCCCTAATTATTGCAATTCTTTTCTTTAGTGACACGCAAAACTTTCGGTCTCGTTAAGAAAACGTGGAGCACCATTTCCCAAGTTCGCTATTTTTAAATTCGTCGAATTTACTCAGTCAGTAATTAAATTTAGATTCTCAAAATTACGTCACACTAACCATCATATATACTTGAGAGAATAGACTCTCATTTGTGCTCATGGTCAATCAGTTTAGCTGCTGAAAAATATTTCGGAGCAGAACACCACTTCAGTTCACTTTTGTTCTCGTTACAGACTTAAGGATCGTTTAAAGGAGAAGGCGCGCAAGAATAAGCAAGACTTGGCCCTACTCAAGGACCAAACGGAGAAATTGACGAGCTATCAGGCACACTTGACCCAATTGAAGGAGAAGATTACCAATTTATACGTGTTTGACGCCAACGTGGAGAAAGTCGAACACCAGTTGAAAGAGATTAAGGATAACGTATCAGAGAAGGAGGCAACTGTTAAACCATTTATCAAGGACGTTCGAGAGAGGTACAATAACGATCAGAACTTCATCCCAACGGACTTAGCACAGGAATTAATTGTATTGGAGTTGCTATTGGAGAACGTTGTTGAGGCGCTGGGCGACAAGATGAAGAGCTTCAAGAAGGCGAGAACCATTAGATCAGACTACCTAACCAACGTGGATGAGATCAACAACTGGATTCGGGTCGCGGTGGAGAAGACAAACGACCCCAATGTAGACCCCAACCAATTCAAAGACAATTTGCAGAAACTGAATCAAGAGTACCATCTAGTCCTGGACCGATTAACCAATGCCAAAAAGTGTGGTGAAACCATCATCGCGAACAGTCACAGCGATGAGGAGAAACTCCTAATCAAGACCACCATAGATCAACTAGAGAACCAATTGACTGAAATAGGCAACCTGTTATCGGACAAGCGGCAACAAATCGAAAACACTTTGGACGGATGGTCGCGATTCTTGCAACTGCACAAGGCTGTGATGGATTGGTGCAGGGAAAAACGAATCCTCCTCTCCGAAAACCTGGACATTACAACGCTACAACAGGCCAAGGTGAAGCATGCGGACTATTCGGCGGCTGTGAAGAGTGTCAAACCAATTAACAAGAACCTGAGCGAAATGGACAAGGAACTAGATGAAATAACCAAAGTAACGGCTGTTGCAGAACTGAGACTTAAACTACAAGAGGCGGAAGAGACTAAAATAGATGTGGAGAGCAAACTGCTGGAAAGGAACTCCCTCCTAATGGAGACATCCGAAGAGTGGGAGCAATGCGAAAAGAAGATGAAAGACGTTAAGTCGTGGATGGAGAAGACAAAGTCCAATTTGGATCCAGCTAACCAAAAGAAGAAACCACTTAGAGATCAATTAGGAATCAACGAGAAGACCTTGACCGATATCGCTACTCAAAAGACCAAGATCAACATGTCCATCGAAAAACTACAAGTAAAATTTATCTGATCTCATCAGCTTGAACATCGATCATTTTTGTTTTTTTTTTATTTTTCTCTTCAACAGGTTCATTTCCGATCTGGAATTGGTGGTGATACAAAGATCATTAACCAGTCCCGGGAGATCACCCAACAATTAGATGAACTCGGAAAATTGATCAAGGATCGATCAAGACAATTGGAAGAAGCGCTTTCCCAGATCGATGTCTACCAGCAAAACATCCAATCATTGCGCCAGAAGATCATCCAAGAGGAGCAGAAACTGCGGGTCATTTTGTCACCGACATACATGACCCAGGATCGAGACAGGGCAGCAATGGAGGAACAGGTGAGTCTTGTGTGATTTTTTATTGCACCCTTATTTCACCATTTCTCTCGATCACTATTCTTTTTTTGTATCTCGACGATCAAACCAAACTTTTTTGGAAATAGTATATCTTACACATAAATTTACACACACTTTTTTTCAATATCACTTTATCTATCGAGTATTTAGTGTAGAGTATTTTTGATTAGTAGATTGTGGTAAAAAAATTTAAAAACTGTGGAAAAGCGAAAGAAAATGTAATAACAACATCAAATCATGACTAAGGAATGGGGCCATAAAAATTACTCTCTTGTCATATTTATTCGATATCCGTTCAAAAACATTGGTGATGGATTCACTGGTGAACCGATTTAGAATTTCAGCACGGCTACGATCATTAAAAAGAGACAGACGACGGCTTGTTTTGTGAATAGTCTTCATCAAAATTGAGCTCTCTCTCATTCTTGAGGATGTTTTGTTTTTTTATACAAAATATTCTCTCAAGTTGGCCTTGCAAAACGCTTTCATTTTATTTGCTGATTGTAGAATCTGGTGATCACATTATTGACTGATGTTTACTCTTTTTTTATATTTCTTTTCAACAATGGTATTTTGGGAAAACTAACTAACACCATTTAACAATTGAATAATTAAACTGTTCACACAAATCCCCCTCTTTAATCTATGAATAATGATGTTTAATTTGATTGGTGATGGGTTTCTCAAAACAAAACATACACACACATATGTCTTTACTACTTTAAATCTATTTGTGAATGCCAAAATAGTCATCTCGGGAATGCATCAAATCATTGCAAATAAAGCTTGGGGCTCGCCAAGAACGTATTAAACAGTTAATACAGCGTGGTACTCCGGACACGGAGATGCTTTTGGATACTTGAACAACTACTTTGATATCTATTTCATAATTATTATAATATTTATGTTATAGGGCGTATTAGTAGGGACGTATTTATAAATCTAATTCTTATCATCCTTTATGTGTAATTATTATATTTGAATTCTGGCAACTATTATAATATTATCTTGAATGCCTATTTTATCTACATTGTTCAAAATTTATCAACTATTTAGATGACAATAAAAATTTCTCTCTTATCACAACAAAAATATCATTACACCTCTTTATATATTCTTAAATATATAAATATATATTGATTATTGACCACACCTAATAATCATCATCACTCCAATTCGAATCGAAAACGTTTAGGCCCTGCGGACATCGATCGATGGATGCCAACGGAATATTGAGTATTCGGTGGCGGAAATGCGCAGAATTGATCCCTATCAATACTATCCGATACTGGCACTGATACAGCAACAACAACTGGCTGGTAGCCATCGGCCTACCTATGCCGATGTACTATTCCGGCGAGTGCAAAAGCCTAGAGGTGCCCCCTTACAAAACGACAATATGCCCACACCAACCGTCTCTGAACCCTATCAACAACAACAACAGCAACAATATTCACCACCACCACCACCACAACCAATTCAACAGCAACCACCCCAACAACAACAATACTACCAAGAACAAATAGTCCAACCAGTCCATTACCAAGTCCAACATCAACAACTGGTTGAGAGACCAGAACCAACATATCAGCCCTATGATTCTCCAGAATCACACCCTATTGAAGAATACATCCAAAGTTCCGAGTTTGAGTTCATCCAAAACGATGAAACGGACGACAGCAGTCCTGAAATCCTTCAAGAGAAGGAACCTTCACCACCACTTCCACCTAGTCAGCCTCTAGAGGTTACAAAGCATGTAGAGCATGTAACTTACGAAGTTACAGAGCCCAAAGTAGTTTACTCTTCTCAAATCACTGAACCACAACCGTCACACCCCAAGATTCAAGAAGAAAAACCTCAACAGCCCATGATTCAACACCCTCAGTTCCAACAAGAACTGCCTTCCCAGCCCAAGTTCCAACAAGAACAACTGTCATCCCTGGCAGTACCTACACAAGAAAGAAGTCGCTCTAAGAGCCCATCCTACGCTGAAGTGCTTAAAGGTCTACAAGCACAAGCACTCTATTTGCAAAGCCAACAATCACAATCTACAGCACCAACTCACCACCAACAGCAACCAACTCAACAAAGTCAACCACCACCCCAACCAACCGAACGTAGTCGCCCTAAGAGGGTCCACAGGGGCAACCGTAACGCCCAGCACAAGGATTACCAAAGTGATAAACAAGTGGTTGTGAAAGAACAACAAGTATTTCAGCCATCCAGTGCATTTACTAGTAGTGTAAATATAAATAGTTCTCCCAGTGTGCCGAATTATAGTGACGAAACGAATCTATTTTTGAATAATGAGCGAAATGCTCCTTCTCCTCGCCCACAGCCGGCCAGGAAAAGTGATGTAGTTGCGAAAGAGAAACAAGTGCATAATCGACCAGTGAAACCAAGTGCAACCACACCTACTGAAGCATTAGATATAAGCCATAGTGCACCTTTTATTTCAGAAACGAAGCGAGATGTTGTGGATAATACATCTAGTCAAACCCCAGTTAAACCGAAGAGGTCCAAGAAACCTCCCAAGGATAAACACGAAACTATTAAAATCATCGAAACTACAGCGGTAATTGTTCCTGAAGAACAACCCTTAGAAGCAGTTGTTGAACCAGAAATTGTGAAAAAGAAAGCTAAGAAACCTAAAAAGGTAAAGGCAAAAGAAAATGTGGAACTTCCTGTTACTGATGAAAATCTTTCAGAAGATATCAAACCCACAGATGTTCCTTCTACGGATTCAAATGATGAAAAATCCAAAATGCCTAAGGACAATAAAAAATCGAAAAAGCAAAAATCTAAACCTAAAAAAGAACAACCAGAAATTGAATCTCAACCAATATCAATCGAGTCTACGATAGAAGAAACGAAAACAAAAGAAGTTCCTTCTACAGACTCCAGCGATGAAAAATCCAAGAAACCCAAGGATCGTAAGAAATCCAAGAAGCACAAGCCTAAGAAAGAAAAACCCGAAATTGAACCAGAGCCAAAATTAAGTGAATCCATAGAAATCGCAGAAGAAGCTATGGAAATTGACACAGACTCTCCGAAATCGTCAGGAGAAGAAACTATTGTATCAGAAAATACAACTTCTATTACTACTACAACCGTTACAACAAAAACTGTCACCATTACCTCTTCTCATGAGGTAACTCCTGAACCTGAAATAATAGAACAAACACAAGATTTTGATGTTCGTTTTGGTGACGACATTATGTCTCCAGAACCCAATGACAACAAAATCGTAGAAACTGTTACTGAAGAGCTACCAAATGGAGATAAAATTGAAACAGTACGAGAGATTGTAACAACAACAATAACAACAACTTCTACTGCCCAAAATTTTCCTGAAGTAATTAAATCTGATCTTGAAACAGTTTCTGAAGCTCCAGTGCAAGAGATTGAACCTGAGATAGAACAGTTTGTCAAGGAAGATAGTCCTGTAAAGGAAGATACTTCTGTACAGTTTTCTTCTGAACCAAAAGAAAATATAATTGTAGAAAAAGTTTCTGAAGAGCTGCCAAATGGAGATAAAATTGAAACTGTACAAGAGATTGTAACAACAACAGTAATAACTACAACTGGCCAAAATCCTCCTGAAGTAATTGAATCCAATATTGAAACAGTGTCAGAAACTCCAGTACATGAGATTGAGGTAGAACAGCTCGTCAAGGAAGACAGTCCTGTAAAAGAAATTACCTCAGAACCAATTGAAGACAAATCTGTAGAAAAGGTTTCTGAAGAGCTGCCAAATGGAGATAAAATTGAAACTGTACGAGAGGTTGTTACAACAACAGTAACTACTATTATTCAAAACCTACCTGAAGATAATGAAAAAGTTGTAGAAATACAAGAAGAACAACCTGAAGTGATTTTGGAAGCTCCAGTTCATGAGATTAAACCTGAGGTAGAACAGTTTGTCAAGGAAGATAGTCCTGTAAAAGAAATTACAGAACCAATTGAAGACAAAACTGTAGAAACTGTTTATGAAGAGCTTCCAAACGGAAATAAAATTGAAACTGTACGTGAGGTTGTTACTACCACAATAATAACCACAACTTCTCAAGATGTCCCTGAAGATGTTGTAGAGATTCAAAAAGAACTGCCTGAAGAACCTGAGAAGATAACTGAAGCTCCAGTTCGTGAAATCGAACCTGAGGAACAAAAGATTGTCGAAGAAGAGAGTCCCAAAGAGGAAGTTACTTCTGTACAGGTTATCTCAGAACCAATTGTTGAAACAACTGATATCAATCCTACAGATCAGACAACAGTTACTGTTACAAAAACTATCACTACAGTAATACAAAATGGTAAGGCGTTAGAGCCTCAGGTTAAAGAAGTAACTGTAACAGAAACCCAATCAATCACACAAGAACTAGAGAATAAAGAACCCGTTTCTGAAGAACCTCTCACAGAGGTTATTGAGCTTCCAATACCAGCAACAAGATCTAAGAAAAATAAGAAACACAAGGAACCAAAACAAAAAACACCAACTCCTTCTACAGATTTAGATAAGTTCCTAGAAACAGAGCGATTACAGACTCTCCCCCAAGTGGACACAATTATTGCTCCAGTTGAAATTACGGAAATTGAATCAGTCCAAGAAACTGTTCCTGATGACTTTGAACATGTTCAGTCTATAGATAAAGTTGTAACTACAACTGCGACTATTACAACAATTGTAGACCAAAACCTAGACGATGATGCTCTGCCAAAAGAACCATTGAAACCAATTGACACCTACGAAAAGATAACCGAAAGCTCTCCTATTCCAGAGAATATACAAAAACCTGAAATGGTTGAGACAAAAATAGAACCAGAAACTGAAAATGTTCCCAGTACTGAAAGTGAACAACCACAAGGAAAATCTAAGAAAAAGCACAAAAAGAAGAAAGGAACACCTGTTCCTCCCAAAGATTTGGAAGCTTTTCTGGACTCTGAACGTAGGCAAGACATTGTTTCCGATATTGTTTCGACACAAGTTGAAAATATAATAGTTACTGATATAGACCAGTCTGTGGAAGTTACATCTGAACCAATTTCAACAGAAATCCCACTGGAACCTGTTACAGAAACAATTAAATTGATTGATCAAGTTCCTGAAACGGAAATCCCACAAGAACCTGCTATAGAAAAAGTAACGATTACTGAACAACCTCCAGAAAATGATGTTCATAAAGTAAAGAAATCTAAGAAAAATAAGAAGCATAAACACAAACTTGAAATAAAACCAAAAGAGAGTGAATCATCTTCAGCAACTACACCAGAAATCATTTCTGAAAGTTCAAAGTCCTCCACTGTTGAGAAAGTTATTGAGATCACTCCTGAAGATAAGCAAAATGTAACCACGGTTATTAAAACAGTGACAACTACAACAATCATTTCGGATAAAGACCCTGAAACATTGACACATGAGGATACAAATATTAAAGAAATTCCAAAAGATCAGGAACCAATTGTTTTGGGAACCGAGCCTAAAGAGGTTAAAGATGAACCCAATCAAATTGTGTCTTTGGAAATTACTAAAGAAGTACCTCTAAAAGATAATATTTTAATGTTCATTGAGTCAGAAAAATTAGATTTTACTCCACCTCCAACTCAACAAGTTACTCTTGACAAAGAAGAGGTTAAAATTCCACAAGACGAAGTGAAAATATCACAAACAATAACTACAGAAGAATTACCTCAACCAGACATTGATTCATCAATCGATCCTGAGTCTTCTCAACAAGAAATAGTTAAAAGTCGACAAATTGTAACTGTCACCGAAACGATAACTACTATTACAAAAGAAATAAGCCCAACAAAAGAAATTATTACCGAGACTGTACAAGTTCTTAAAAAAGAACCCGATACTATAATAGAAACGTCCAAACCAGAAGAATGTCAAATTGATGAGCCATTAGAAGACAATAAATCGGATGAACCGTCAAAAGCAACACCCAAACGTAAATCGGTGACGTTCGGGAATAAGGTCACTATTTTTAGCAAAGACAGTCCCACCGCGGAAGTGGATTTGCCTTCTGTTTACAATTCGTCTGTTGAATTCACAGTAAATGGAGCTGCCAACAGCACAGACACAGTCTCAAATGGTGATTTATCACAAGAACAAGATTCTACAGATAAATTGGCTAACGTCCAAATGGCTACGGAAATGTACAATCTGATAAAGCCCGCTGAGTCCACGTACAAGACATATTTAATCACGCATGAAGAAGTGAGAAAACAGCCCGAGGTTCGCATGCGAATGGAGTTCCCTACGATTTTTGCAGAGATCGTTTTAGATTCGCGAAAGTATTTTAAGAATGAATCGGAGAAAGAGGAATTTGCTGTGGTTCCGACCTTGGATAGTTCAACGGTCGAATTAGAAAGCGAATCGACAGACAATTATCTGAAAAATTTAAGCCAAGATTTTATTGGCCAATATCCAATGGACTCTTTATCGGAAGCTGAACGCAATTACGCGCTACTACAAAGAAGTGAAACTGAAACAATTAAAATGGAAGAATTCATTGATGAAAAAGATTCTATTATCGAAACAACACAACTTGAAATTACTCCGAACTCCGACAATAAATACCTACAGTACTTAATAGAAGATTTCAAACCAGATCCAAATTCTGTATTCCTGTCTGATGCTGAAGTTAACTTTGGAAAACAACAATCTGAAAAATCTAATGAACCAGCTCCAGAAAAAACGGAAACAATTAAATTGGAGGAACTCCACCAAGAAAAAGAATCTGTACCCGAAACACTTTCTGAAAGTACTCCAGATGCAGACAATAAATACTTGCAATATCTAATAGATGATTTCAAACCAGATCCTAATTATATTTTCGTATCTGATGCTGAAATTAACTTTGGAAAACAGCAATCTGAAAACATTATCAAACCTGAAACAGTTCCTGAGGCAGAGAAGGAAAACATTGAGATCGAACAGCAACAAGAACCAATCAGTCCGGTTAATTTAAGTGAAATTCCACACTTTGATGTAAAATCGCTAAATGATGCAGAAAGGAATTATTACTTGTACCTTAACTCAATAACAGACGTTGTTGTAACAGATATAGATCTAGTTGAAGATAAGAAAGAACTTCCAAAAGAGGTTCCTAAATCTGAAGATGAAATTGTCGAGACAGTCGTATCTGAAACTGAAATCCAACCCCCACCAAGTGAACAGAGTGTGATCACCGTGATTGAGACAGTTACTACCACCACCACCACCGTCACTGAGAAGGTTCCTGAGAAACCAGTCTATGCTGGACTTCCG